>JAOXOE010068362.1:0-30174 GCA_028565055.1 Phoeniculus purpureus
CTGCCAACAAGGTCCTTCTCACACTGATGTGGAACCTCCTCTGCTCCAGCTCACACCCGCTGCCCCTTGTCCTGTCATCTGGTGGCTCACTGTTCTTTGTAGAAATGAGACATTGGAACATCTTTAGAACAACAGTCACTGATCAGAGAATTATTGAGGTTTAAAAGACTCCCGGGGTTATAGAGTCCAATCATCAACCTCACTCTACAGGGTCACCCCTTAACCAGATCGTCCAACACCACATCTAAGTGACTTTTGAACACATCCAGGGATGGGGACCCAACCACCACCTCAGGCAGCCCAGCCCAGTCCCTGACCACTCTCTCTGTGAAGAATTTCTTCCTGATGGCCACTCTAACCCTCCTGTTGGAGCTGGAAGCCCTTCCCTCTGCTTCTGTTGCTGATGACCTGTGAGAAGAGCCCAGCACCAACATCTCTGCAGTGTCCCTTCAGAGAGCTGTAGAGAGCGATGAGGTCTCCCCTCAGCCTCCTCTTCCTCAAACTAAACAGCCCCAGCTGTCTCCATCTCCCCTCATCGGACTGATTCTTCAGCCCCTTCCCCAGCTTCGTTGCCCTCCTCTGCCCTCGCTCCAGCACCTTGATGTCTCCCTTGTACTGAGGTGCCCAAAACTGGACCCAGTAGTCAAGGTGGGGCCTCCCCAGTGCTGAGTACATGGGGACAATCATCTCCCTACTCCTGCTGGCCACCCAGTTTCTAATCCAGACCAGGATGCCATTGGCTTTCTTGGCCACCTGGGCACCCGGCTGGCTCAGATTCAGCCGCCTGTCAGTGAGAACCCCCAGGTCCCTCTCTGCCAGACTGCTTATGTCACTGCCTGACCTGCAGGGTCTGTGTCTTGAGGGGTTCGGTGCTATGTTGGTGCTAGGAAGCAGAGTGTGAACTGGTGACAGCGTGGCAGGCTGAGTGACTGTTAGCCAGTGTCGTGGCCAGCTGGGCCAGAGACCCTTCTGGTCCTGCTGAGGCCCTTGTTGGTCTTTGTGGCTCTTTAAAGAGTGCTGGGGTTTGATGAGACTTCCTTAAATGAGATTTCTTTCTATTCCACAGATAACAGAACTGCTCAACGACGTGGAGCGGCTAAAACAAGCCCTGAACGGCCTCTCTCAGCTGACCTACACCACCGGGGTGCCCTCGAAGAGGCAGAGCCAGCAGGTTGAAGTGCTCCAGAGCCAAGTGAAAACGCTGCAGCAGCAGCTGGCTGTAAGTAGTCACGCGAGGGGCTGCCTGGGACGCGGCGCTGTAGCTTCTGTAAGCAAGGGAACGTCTCTGTGGCTGCTGAACTGGGCTGCAGATTGGGCTTTTGGAAGTAGTGGATTGGTTTTTCTCTTCCACCTCACTGTGTCTCTGCTTTTCCGCCTCCTTGAGCGCTGGAGCTGCGGCACTCGGGAGCCTTGCCAGACAAAAAGGACTCCAAGGAGCACAGCTCCTCTCTGGAGTGAGATCTGCTGCTGCAGTTCAGACCTGTTCTGTGTGCCAGCTCCACACCAACGTCTGCTTGCAGGAAGCACCCCCCGGCTACGTGTTGTCTCCCTTGCAAAGCTGGTCCTGTCTTACGGGCTTTGCCCTTGTGTTCCCTTGTCTGTGGTGAAGCGCCCCGCCCCCTGGTAAAGGGGAGCGCTCCGTGGTGAGCGTTGGCATCCCTGGGCACTAGTCCCTTTGCCCCAAGTGAAAAAGAGCAGCAGTGACTTGGCTCTTGATCAGGGAGGGGGTAAAACTAACCCAGGAATTCTGCCGTGGCTGCTCTGTGATTGCTCACAGGGGTCTGCTGTGGCCACGCTTAGCTGCGCATGAGGAAGCCCCCGAGCTGGGAGGAGGAAGCAGTGAAGATCTGATGGCTTAGAATAATAGAATAGACTCATAGGATCATTAGGGATTGGAAGGGACCTCAGAAGATCATCCAGTCCCATCACCCTGCCACAGCAGGATCCCCTAGACCAAGTCATGTGCTTCACCTGCTCTTCCTCCCTTCTCTTTCAGGATGCCAAGAGGCAGCATCAGGAGGTAGTCTCAGTGTATCGGACCCACCTGCTGAGCGCTGTACAGGTGAGACAGTCCCAAGCTCAGAGGGTTCTGCTCTGTCATCCCGGTGTAGAGAGTCTTGAGGCACTTCTGACTGCTGCGCTGAAGGCCCCAATTAAACCTGAAAGCACCCAGTACCTGTTTTCATGGTCAGGTTGTCTATAACCAGCTCTGATGGTGTCAGACAGGCAGCCCCTGCTCCTGTCCCGAGAGGAAGAAGAGTCGGCTGCCTTATGGAGAAAATAGAGCTATGTGTCCAGCCTGGGGTGGCTTGGAGGAGTCTCCTGGTGTTGGTGAGGGCTGCTGGGCACCGACCGCGGTGTTTACTTCTCGCTGTTTGCTTGCTCTAGGGTCACATGGATGAAGATGTCCAGGCTGCTCTACTACAGATCATTCGCATGAGGCAGGGGCTGGTTTGCTGACGGGCTCGGCGCCGGCGCTCACGAAGGCTGCTGCGTCTCGCGGGAGCGCTGGGATCACGGTAGCGATAACCTTCGCGAGATGCCTGTCGCTGTGATAACGCGGCTGCAGTCGGAACCTCCAGACACTAAACGGCTGACAAGCAGGAGCGTTTCCTTCTTGTAGAACAGGGCTGCTGAGTCTGCAGTCTGACTCTACCTTCGTTAGCTTAGATGTTAAAGATGTAGAGCGTCTTTGAAAAGCAAAGCACCAGCTGCCTGACGTAGGAGGCAAATGAATCTCACGTCTGAGTGACCTTGAGCTAGGCTTGCGGTACCCAGCAGCTCTGGTTCCATCCTATAGCCTGAACTCACCATCTGGGTGAGAATAAACTGATCCTGGAGATGCAGCGGAGCCCTGGAGCTCTGCCTGTCCTCTCCTGGCTAAGAGAAAGCAGCTGGCTTGTCGCACAAGCTGGTGGAGACGTCCCACCAGAGGCTCCGTTAGTCAGCGGCAGGGGGCCGGGCAGGGTGCTTAGGGTGTGTGGTGACTTGGCTGGCCAAGTCGCAGCCTTTATTTAAGTAGGTAGGAGTTAGCTTTACGGTGCAGTGCCTTTGCTTTTTGCCAGGCTTCAGGTCTTCCCGTCAGAGCACTGACCTCTGCGTTTGCCCCCCCTTCTCCTCCCCGTGTTTCGGAGTGAGTTAGCGTCGTGGTCTGGCGCCGCTGTCCTGCTCGTGTCTTCATTTCGTTCTTCGTTAGGCTGCGGACGGAGCAGCTCGTTGAGCTGAGCGCTAGGCAGTTCGGGGCTTGGGCTTGCAAACGCTGTCTCGGGGGAGCGGAAGGTGTTCCCCACGTAGCTGTGCCCTGCTCTTACTGACGGGGAGAGGCGCACAGCATCGGGGTTAAGAGTTTTAACTGCTTGGAGCCCCCCTAGCAGACAAGACAAGGCTTTGCTTTTGCCCAAGCAGGAAGGTCCCTTCAGTAAGCTTCAGGAAAGAAAACACGAGGGTCTGCTCCAAGGCAGCGACTGACAGACGAGCCTGCTGGCTTGTGGGGGGCAGTTTGGGCAGAGCAGCCAGTGCAGGCAGCAGCTGCCATCACTCCAGGCCACTCAGTCCAAGCTGTTGGCTTGCAGCAGGCGGCTGGGAACCCAGCACCCTGCTGCAGGAAGGCCAGACCTCCGTGTTCCCAAAGCCAGGCTGAAGCGGGAGCGCAGAGCTCTCTGCTTTGTGCTGACTGGACTGGACCTCTCGGCCTTAGGTGTCCCTGGGGTCTTTTAACTAATGTTTTACTCTTCTGTCCCTCTTTGGGCAGCGCCTTAGAGCCCAAGAGAAGGCTGCTGCGTAGGGGAGGGCGCAGCCGTGGAGACGGATGCACAGGGCAGCTTTTACCACGTGGATTAACTTAATTCTTTACTGAATCCATGTCTGGAGTGAAACAGCTCTGCTGCTGCTTCCCTTCCATTGCTTAGAGGACTCTTCCAGAAGCCATCTCAGCGCAGGCTGCCTTTCAGCCAGACCCCTTGCCCATCGCCTTGCTCCAGGCTCTTGCTCCGGAGGGTTTGCTTTGGTAGCCTAAGCAGCCTGTTTTAACGTTGCCTGTTTCCTCACCCAGGGAGCTCTGTGTTGTCTTCCTGAACTTCCCCCCTTCTACAGAACCAATAAAACGTTTTCTTCTTTTTTTTATCGCAGTGGTCAATTCTGTGAGAAATTCAGGGCCTCTAAGTAGTCAGGGGAAACGGTCTGGGCAGTGAGAGATGTGGGAGTCGCTGGGGTGCTCTTGAACACCAGGTAACACTCGGAGTCTGCAGACATCTGCTGGGGTTATTGGGTTCTTCTGCTGCCAGAGTTTATGGCTGGGGACATCTTGGGGACACCGGATGCACACTCAAATCTTCCACCGGTTGTTTCTCGAGAGTGACTCAACTCTGGCCACTTCTGCACTGAACAGGGCGAGCTGTGACCTCAGCCCTGGGGTTGGGGCTGAGCCAGGGGCACTTTACTGCTCCCCAGTGACAGCATTTCCACTGCTCAGTGTGCTCACTGTTCCTGTGCGACTGGATCTAGGGGATCCTGCTGTGTCAGGGGGACTGCACTGCATGGTCTTTGGAGGTCCCTTCCAACCCCTCATGTTCTGTGACTGGTTTCCCCATCAGCTTATTTCATGTTTGGTGATCTGGGTTACTTGTGCCAGTGGGACATGAGGAGGACCTGGGTTGTTCAGTCGTTGGGGTGGTTTTGGGCAAGTGGGACTGTGTGTGGTGAGCAGTGGTTTCTTCCTTGGGGATCTGAGTCTCTTGTGTTGCCAGGTAGTAGGTTGAAGCTGTTGTTAGGGCTCCTGCAGGACTGACCTTGGGTAAGTAAAGCCTCCAAGCCTGTACATTGAGTGTTTCCTGTAGAGGAACTGCTGCTTGGGGAGATACTGGGTCAAGATCTGATCAATCTAAACCTTCCCTCTACCAGTTCCATCCCCTTATCTACAGGCCATGTGGTTCATCAGAGATTTGCTGATGGTTTTGTGTATTCCCAGGTGCCCTGGATGGGTACCAGGCCACGGTTTTGCTCTGCAGAGGGAGGCTAATGGCTTGAAAGCCTTTTCAGTTGTATTTATATCCTCCCTTCTTCTTGCAGCTGACCAATTGTCTCTTCCTGCTGGAGCACTTTGCTTTTGCCACCCGTGTTTTGAGGAAGAAGAAAGCTCTATGACTTTTTGAAGGGAGGTTGGAGTCAGGTCGGGGTCAGGCTCTTCTCTTAGGCAAGTAGTGCCAGGACCAGAGGGCAGAGCCTGAAGCTGCCAGGGGAGGGTTAGGTTGGATGTTAGGAAGCCCTTCCTCATGGAAAGGGGGAATCAGAGCCTGGACTGGGCTGCCCAGGGCAGTGGTGGTGGAGTCGCCATCCCTGGAGGTGTTGAAGGGCAGCCTGGCTGTGGCCCTGAGTGCCCTGGTCTGGCCAGTGGGTTGGTGTTAGGTGCTGGCTGAGCTCAGAGGGCTTCTCCAGCCTCACTGATTTCGTGAGGCAGGGGAGAACTAAGGTTTTACCTAACCCCCAGCCTGACACCCCCTTCCCAAGGCAGCCCCTGGGTCAGAATACTCCCTGTTACTCCACTCCTTGACCTGGGCCACGGCAGGTACCTGGAAGTGCTGAGGTGGGACCTTCTCCGTTGTGTTGAGGCTGGGTTGTGGTAACTGCTGCTGCAACACAGGTTGGAGGGTCCTGTTAATGTTAAATGCCCTCAGGATCCCTTCTGCAGCTTCAGCCCAATGTCACGTTACTTGGAGCATGAGTGTGGCTGCCGGCTGCATCCATCGCAGGACACGGGCTGCTGTTAAAGGAGCAGTCGAAGTGGTGCTGGTTCGTCTAGGAAACACAGACCAGAGCTGGGGTTGGGAAGTTTTGAGGAGGAGAGTTGGTTTGGGGCTATTCTTGCTCTTTAAAACGTTTCCTTAATGCTGCTGCGTCCCTCCTGTTGCTGCGACACTGCAGAGGAGAGGGTGAGGGGTTGCTCCTTCATGCCAGTTGCCCATCTTCTGCAGTGCCATCCCAGCTGCCCATCAGAAAGTGGCTGCTCTCTGGAGGAGCTTGGGCCAGCCTGGTGGCCTCGGTGGCTGTGGCGTTCTAACCGTGGTGGCTTCGCCCTTTGAGCCACACTGGTCTTAGCAGCAGGAGCTTCGTAATCTAAGCGGCTGAAGGACAGTGCCCAGCGGGGTGCGAGCAGGGGTGCAGAGTCTGGCTGGAGGCCTGGAGCTTGTGGTGCTCAGCAGCTTCATGAGTGACCTGCAGTGATGGAGAGTGTCTCCTCAGCCAGTTTGCTGGTGCTGGGAGCAGTGGCTGGCACCATCAGGCTGTGCTGCCATCCAGTGAGACCTGGGTGCGTCGGAGAGTTAGGGGAGAGGATCCCTTTTAAGTTCAAGAGCAAGTGGAGGCTCCTGCCCTGAGCAGGAATAACCCTCGGCACTGGTACGGGGTGGGGTGGCCCGCTGGGGACAAGGACCTGGCAGTGCCAGGGAGCAGCTTCTCATGACCCAGCAACGTGTCCTTGTGGCCAAGAAGGTCACTGGGCTCCTGGGGTGCAGGAAGAAGCCAGTAAGTCAAGGGAGATTCTCCTCCCTCTCTCCTCTGCCCCAGTGAGGCCCCATCTGGGGTCACGGGTGCAGTTCTGGGTTCCCTCCTGAACCTTGCTGGGCTAGAAGCCATCCTTTGGAAATGACGTGGAAGCCAGCGAGTGCAGCAGCAATGAGAACCCAGCCCTGGGCTTCCTTGGGATCCCTGAGGTGCAGCTCTCCACGGGCTACCCGCTGGCTCAGACCCCGGCACGGGCGATCCCACATCGAATCCCAGCGTGTAGGAGGCTGAGCTCAGTGTTCTGGGTGTGAGTGGGGCTGGGCTGGGGGAATCCGGTGCCCCTCCCCACCTACCGGCTGCGTCGCTCTGCCAGCTCAGAAGATTAGCTTCTAATAGAAGAAACAGCCGTGGAGTTTGGTCACAGCCGTCAGAGGAGATGGATTTTGCATTAGGTGAGAGAGATGCTGAGCGTTTAAGGGCCATTAAATCGCGAAGCTTTTCATCGCGGGGCTCGCAGCCTGGGAGCTGCTGCTCTGCTCCCAGGGATGTTTATTTCAGCGCGAGCTGATGGGGAGGGAGGATGTGAGAACAGGCTGCTTCTCTGCTTCGGACGGCCAGGTTTGGTATCGTCATCATCATCAGCTCCACACGTCATTAGGTGGTGGTTTTGCTTATGTGCTCCTGGAGCGCAGCAGGGGAGGCTGCGCAGAGCATCTCGGCCGGTGCTTCTGTAGTCTGAGGGGATGGTCAGGTGCCGGGGGGGGTCTTTGGTAGGGTCCTCCCAACTTGGGGAGTGAGAGGGTGCCAGAGCCCTGGCAGGGGCTGCCCAGGGGGGTTGTGGAGTCTCCTTCTCTGGAGAAGTTTCAAACCCTGCTGGGCTGTTCCTGTGTGACTGGATCCTGCTGTGGCAGGGGATTGGACTGGGTGATCTTTGGAGGTCCCTTCCAGTGCCTGATGTTCTGTGATCCTGTGGTGACCCCAGGCTGGGGGTTGCAGTCGATCTGCCTGAGGGACTAGTTGCCATCCAGTGGGACTTGGATAGACTGGAGAGGGGAGCCCAGGTGAACCTTACGGGGCTAGACAAGGCCAAGTTGGATGTGGAGGTGCTCTCAGCTGATGATCTCTCTTGGCTTTGTCTTGCCGCGGTGCCTTGCTGGAGCTTGGCTCTCGCGAGCTATCAACTGAGTTAGAAATGATGAGTAAGGATTGAGTAGAGTTGTAGTGATGGGCTTGGCCGAGTGACTGCTCCTTGGGCAGCTCTGGGCTTTGATGGGTAGGAAAACTCTTCTCTGTTCTTTGGTTTTCATTAGAATTGGTCTGCAGCCATCACTGCTGTGACCCAGCATGGTCTGACCATGGCTCTGCAGCTTGCAAATTCCTCTGAGGGGAACGAAGGGTCCTTTTGAGGGAAGGATGGGAGGACCTGAAGTAGAGTCACCTCAGTATCCTCCTTGGAGCGAGAGGCTCCAAACAAACCCAGGGCTTGGGGCACAGCGTCACCAGTGCCTGGTCTAGGGGGAAGTAGAGACCCGGTGAAGTGAGGAAACCACTAGGAAAAAGCAGGAGGAGAAGCTTTAACGGGGGTGGTGGGCAGTTGTGGGAGTAAAAAACCTTCCAGAGTGTGGAAGTGGCCGGGACCAGAGTCTCTGCTGGGGTCTCTGGTGGGGGAAGGAAGCCAGGGAGTGTTTGCTGCAAGTGAGGGTTCTAAAGGAGGCAGGCTGGGAAATCCCCATCAGGTGCTTGTGGGTCTGGCTGGGGATGATGAGCCTGGAGTGTGTTCCAGCAGGCTGGAACTGGAGTCTACTGGAAATGACAGAGTGGGTGGTGAGGGATGAGGGTACAGCCACCAGTGCATGGGCTGTGCTTGGAGAGGACACTGTGCTCTAGGCTTGACAGCTAGAGCGAGGGGAGAGGCGGCTCTGAAGGGGCTCCCGTGAGCTGATGGCATCTGAGAAGCTCTTGTTTCACTCGGGAAGGGGTTCAGCTGCTCTGGCTGCTTCTGTGCTGCCACAGCTGAGCTAGACCTGTGGAGATGCTGACTGCACGTTGCCCAGTGTCTGCAGAGCTGCTTGCAGCACAGAGTGACCCCCCCCACCTTGTGGGGCAGGAATTGGTCCTCAGGGCCAACCCCAGCCTCTTCTGGGGCAACTTGAGGCCGGTTCCTCTGGTCCAGGGGAGAAGAGACAGACCCCCACCTGGCTCCAGCCTCCTGAAGTTCAGGGAGCTGTGGAGAGCTGGAAGGTCTCCCCTGAGGCTCCTTTCCCCCAGTTCCCTCAGAGCACTGGTGCTCCAGCTCTGTTGCCCTTTTCTGGACCCACTGCAGCCCGTCCATGTCCTTCTGGCACAGAGAAACCCAGACCTGACCCCAGCATTCAAGGAGGGGCCTCCCCAGTGCCCAGTACAGGGGGACGATCCCTACCCTGACCCATGGTCTGTCAGCAGCTTGAGGAGCCCAGCAGAGCTGCTGGGTCCCAGTAAGACCAGTGTGTGCACAGCGCAGCTTGGGAGCCTGTCGGAGGGCTCCGAGGAGGTGCTGCGCCGACACCTCCCGCAGGTGCGGAGCGGGAGCAACACGTGTGACTGTCACCTCCTCCTGCTGCCCAAAGGTAGGGAACGTCGTGGCGCTGAGGGAGGACGGAGTTCTTGGGGAACATCTCGTGGGAATTCGGGGTGGAGCGAGGTGAAGGAAGGGTGCCGGGTCCTCTGCGGGTTTCCTGGCTACCTGGGAGCGACAGATGTGCAAAACCCCTTCAGTCTGGGCCACGCTGGAGCATCCTGGCCACTCCTGTCCAACTTTTTCCTCTCTTCTGAATGAGGGTGTAGGAAGAGCTGCTGGTGGAGCGCCCCTGCGCACAGGGCTCGTGGGTTGTCCCTGCTGCACCTACAGCGAGGAGGCTGCTGATGGGATGGAGGACAGACCATTGCTCACCCCTCCAGGAGGAAGCAAAGCTCCGTCTTTAAAGATGAGCCCCAGCTGAAAGGAGGAATCTGCTCTGTCCTCTCAAGTTCTTCTAGAGGTAAGAACTGTGGGAATAAAGGAGGGGCTCACAGAGCTTTCAGATGGTGCAGATTTGCTGCTGATCACACTTGTCTGTCTCGTTCTGCTTGACAGGATGAGAGCAAATGGCCTCAGGCTGGGCCGGGGGGTCAGGCTGGCCATCACAGAACATTAGGGATTGGAAGGGACCTCCAAAGATCACCCAGTCCATTCCCCCTGCCACAGCAGGATCCCCTGGATCCAGTCATTAGGGATTGGGAGGGACCCCCAAAGATCATCTAGTCCAACCCCTGGCCACAGCAGGATCCCCTGACAGAGCACTCAGGGGTTGGAACAGGCTGCCCAGGGGGAGTCACTATCCCTGGACGGGTTGCAACACCCCAGAGCCACAGCTCTGGGGGACAAGGTTTAGTGGGCAGAGTGGTGTTGGGGTGATGAGCTGGGAGGTCTCTTCCAACCTTAATGATCCTGTGATAGCAGCTTCCTCCAAATCCCAGTCTCTCGCTGTCGTCCCGGCCAGCAGCATCACCCCCTGCCCCGGTTGTTCAGACACCACTCCTGACCCCTAGAACCCAGCAGAGCCCCTGCAGCCCTCATCCCCAGAGCCAGCCCCAGCTGCCTGCAGCCTCGGGAGTGGTGTCTGATTCAGCATCTGATTAAGAACCTTCCCAGGTCACCTTTGCAGAATCACAGCCCCGATTGCTGGGGGATCCAGGGACTCGCTTGGGAGTCAATTGCACGGAACAAATAGACCGAGCTGCTGCTCCAGGGCTCTCCTGCCTGTGGAAGCACCGACAGCCGTCACCCGCTGCTGGGTGGCTGAGGGTCTTTTCAGCCTGATGGGGTTGACCTCGGGAGAAAGGAAAAGCTGAACAAAACCCAAACCTCATCCCAGTGCTGAGGGGGGATGTTGAGGGGATGGCTGGGCTTAACCTGCCAGGTGGCTCAGACAGCCACAGGGGTGGGGATGCTGCAGCTACCCCTTGGATGCTGCGATTGCTCCTCCTTGCAAGGCTGTGGTGTCCCTCAGCGTGAGGTCTGGTGGCTGCTGTAGTGCACGAGGGTGCCTGGTCCTGTGCTTGGCCAGCAGCCAGTAAGGGGAAGCCTCTGCAGAGTTCCTCATCCCCTTGCTGGCCTGGAAGGCTCTGGTGAGGAGCATCGTTCAGAGGCTGCAGTGAGGCAGAGGTTGGCCTCTTCTCCCTAGGGACTGGTGATAGGAGCAGAGGAAATGGGGTCAGGGGAAGCCAGGGGAGGGTCAGGTTGGATCTGAGGGAAAACTTCTTCCCAGAAAGAGTGGGGAGACCTTGGGACAGGCTGCCCAGGGAGGGGCTGGAGGCATCATCCCTGCAGAGGGGCTCCAGAAATGAGTGAATGTGGCCCTAGGCTTAGTGGCCACGGTGGGGCTGTGGTGATGGGTGGACTGGATGAGCTGGGAGGTCTCTTCCAACCTCAGTGATTCAGTGATTCTGTGATTCTATGATGCTGTGGTTTGGCACAGGCTGCCCAGGGAGCGGGTGGAGGCACCATCCCTGCAGGGCTTCAACAACCAGGCAGCCAGGGTGTTTGGGGAGATGGGGTAGGGGGCTGTAGGTTGGACTTGATGACCTTGAAGGGCTTTTCCAACCTTCGTGATGCCTTGGTGCCACGATGTGCCCTGCTCCTGTGCCATTCCATGCTGTGCCTCCTGCCCTTTACCTACCCACGATCTTCCCCGAAGCAGCAGGAGCACCCGGCTGCCGCTCGGTGCTTTGGAAGCTGCTGAGCAGCAGATGGCTCCGTGCTCTTTGCGAGCAGCCGTCCTCTCGGCACCCAGGGAATGCTGCTTCGTGTGGGTCAGCGAGGCCCAGAGAGGGGTGTTTTCACCCAGCCCGGCTCGCTCGCCCCTCCTGGGCTTTGCTGTGCCACTTGGTAGCCTGTCCCTGTGTGTGGTGGCCCAGGGGAGCTCCAGGCAGGGCTCCGCTGTGGGCTCTGCAGTTTCCTCAGCACCTCGCATCCCCCACGAGCTCTTGGCTTGGCTTTTGGCCTCTTCCTTCCCTAGGATTGGATTTTTCTCTCTTTTTCTAATTGTTTTGGGGTCACTTGAAGGCTTTGACTGGGTCACTTGAGCCACTGTGTGATGGGGGATAAGGGGCTGAAGGTTTTCAGTGGGTCATTTGAGCCCCTGCGGGGTGGTAGCGGTCGGGGCTGTGGTTCGATGATGCTGAGCTGAGCTCCCCATCACATCGGACCCCTCTCGGCGGGGATCACCCCCCTCTTGGAAGCCCCGTAACAGCCTGTTGTGGGAGCTGCAAAGGCAGAGGGCAAGCAGGGCTGGCAGGCAGCCGGCCATGCCAAGGGCTATGAGTTATGATTCTAATTTCTCAGTTGATGGTTTCTCGTTGACTCCAGATCAATGTGGGGGGAAGGAAAGATGCAGCGGAGCCATCTCTCTTAATCTAAAGGCTGCAGTGATGAGGGGTGGGGAGGGGTGTGAAAAGGATGTGCCTGCGGGCAGCAGCCTCTCCCCAGCACAGGGGGTGCTGCCCTGGCTCTTCAGCGCTCGTGTTTCTCCTAGGGCCAAGTTTCTTGAGGAGGAAGGACGTGTGGGAGCTCCTCCTCGCCTGGGCTGGGTTTGCCTTCATGTCCTAAGCCTGTGGATGGACCTCATTTCCCCTTGACTGGCTCCCCTCAACTAACCCCACCGTGTGTGTGAGTGGAATCCCCTGCTTGTCATCCAGTAGCTCCCCCCTGCCTTCCACCCTCATGCCAGGACGTTTCCCCTCATCCCAGCACTTCACACGGAACAGGTGCAGCTCTCCTTTGCCCTGTTCCCATCGCCGCAGCGTTCCCAGGGCCCCTCTCACATCTGCACCCCAGCTCCTCTCTCCCCACCCTAATTAGATGCAGACAGGGCAGCCGAAGCCTCCTTGATGTCCCAGAGCTCTTAGGAGGCTGCCCCGGCCTCGTGCTTGTCTGGAGTCGTCATTAACCTTTAATCCCGGGAGGCTGGACCTGCCTTTGATTTGTTTTTTTTTTTTCAATGTTGTTTAGGGGAGAGAAAAGCCTCAAGAACCCCAAAGAATTAGGTTCGCACACCCCCAGGAAGGAAACGGCTCCGAGCCCGCGGCAGCTCTCGTCGTGCTGGGAATCTCCACGGTGAGGAAGCCTGGGGAGTGAGGGGGGTTGGGGTTTTCTTCTTCCCACTGCCATTCTTCAGGCTCTGCCTCCTCCAGCAGCCTGATGATCACTGGGTTCTGGGCTGCAGCAACAGCAGCAGGGACAGGCGGTCGAGGGAGGGGATTGTCCCCCTCTGCTCTGCACTGGGGAGACCCCACCTGGAGTGCTGGGTCCAGTTCTGGGGTCCCCAGCATCAGAAGGACACAGAGCTCCTGGAAGGGGTTCAGAGGAGAGCAGCTCCGAGGGCTGTTGAGGACAGGCTGAGCCAGGTGGGCTTGTTCAGCCTGCAGAAGAGGAGGCTCCCAGGTGCCCTTCGAGCAGCTTCCCAGTCTCTGAAGGGGGCTACGAGAGTTGAGGGAGGGCTTTTGACAGGGGTGGTAACCAGAGGACAAGAGGAAAGGGTTCCGGGCTTGAAGAGGGGAGATGGATGTTGGCCAGGAGGAACCAATTCTTTGCTGTGAGGCTGCTGAGATGCTGGAATTGGTTGCCCAAGGCAGCTGTGGCTGCCCCATCCATCCCTGGCGGTGTTGACGGGGACCCACCCTGGCATTTCTCTGGCCTCACCATGGAATTTCCTGGGGCACCTCAGGAGATGCTCCGAGGTGTCAGGAAGGGCACAGCCCGGGAAGTTCTCCCTCAGCACATTCCCTGATAAAAGCAGAGCCAGAAGCTCCTCAGGAGCGTCTCTGTTTGGTTTGGCCCCACAGGAGCAGCTGCCTGGCTGATCCCAGGCTCTGCAGGGCCAGGTGAAGGATCCCCTGCACAGGGTACAGACCTCCCCGAGCTGCTGTGAGAGCTCCCTGCCTTCCTGCCTCCCTTCCGCAGGGGTTTGGCGCTGGGCTGCCCCACAGACGTGGGAGCCCTGGGGCTGCGACTGCGTGTGGGCAGGGAGCCAGTGCCCTGCAGCAGCCCAGCCTGGCTGCACCCGGCTCCCGAGCACTGCCAGCGCTTCCCACCTCCCGGGCTCCTCGCTCCTTGTGGTTGCTTTTCACCACAGATCCTTCCCCGTGACTCTGGCAGCTGTTTCCTTCTCCGGAGGATGGGAATTAACCGCCCCTAGCTGCAGCCAAACCCCGATAACCGCCGGTCTGTCAGCCGGGACTGACGAGAGCTGCTGAGCAGCCTCGGGAGGGGAGGACGTGGGCTCTGGGCAGTGCTGGGAACATCCCCTTCTCCTCCTCGTGGAACAGGCTGGAGCTCTTCAGCAACTGCTGGTGCTGAGGGTGGGGAGAGCCTGGCCCAGAGAGGTGGGAGAAGCCCCATCCCTGGCACCATCCCAGGGCAGGTTGGCCCTGGGGGCTCTGAGTGCCCTGCTGGGGGTGATGCTGCTGCTGCTCTGGGCAAGGGGGTGGTGGTGCTGCTGCTCTGGGCAAGGGGTGGCACTGGAAGAGCTCTGAAGGTCCTTCCACCCCAGTACATAGGATTCTATGTCTGTGATGGTTTGGGCCCACCTGGGGCTTGGCCACAAGCTGCTGTCGTGGGCAGGAGCTTCCCAAACTGTTTTCTTCCTCAGGTGGGTAAATACTTGGCCTGTTCTCCTGCAGCTTGGACGTGAGGGCAGGGAGAGGTGTAGGGAGGGGGAAACCCAAACCCTACTGGGCTTGGTGTGAGGAACTCAGGTTTAGGAGTTGGTAGGTTCATTCCTGCTGGTGCTGGTGGAGCCTTGTGGAGCATCTTTCAGCCCTGACATACAGCCCCTGCTGGGGGCTTGGTCTGTCCTGTGAGCACTTCTGAACCCTGGTGAGAGCTGGGCCTGAGCCTGAGAGCATGTGGGATGTGATCTACAGCCCCCCGGGGCCTCCTAGGAGTCGTTTAAGCTCATGAGCTTTGAAAATATTTGCTTGCCCCGTGCAGAGAGATCTACGAGGGCAGCTCTGGTCCTCCCGCCGCAAAGGACTCGCGTGCGAAGCCGAGGGGCTGCGAGAGAAGCTCTGCTGCCTGGGCTGGCTGCAGGCAGGTTCTGCTTTAGTCCCCAAGTCTCTCTTGGCTTTGGCTTCTGTCTGAGTGCTGATGATAAAAGCCCTGCCACGGCTCTCCCAGGGCTCGGGAGGATGGATGAACACCCCGGAGATGCGAGGGATGGAGGCTGGGATAGAGATTGGGGCTGGCTGATGCTGCTGCAGAGCTCTCTGCTGACACTTCCAGCTCTGCACTGCCCTTCCCATCTGTAGGATCACTGAATTGTAGGACTGGAAGGGCCCTCCAAAGGGCACCCAGTCCAACCCCCTGCATCTAGCAGGGCCAGCACTCTCCAGACCTGCTTGCCCAGAGCCCCAGCCAGCCTGACCCTGGATGGCTCCAGGGATGGAGCCTCCACCCCCTCTCTGGGCAGCCTGTTCCAGGGATCCCCCACCCTCAGATTCCAGACCTTTCTCCTCCTGTCCAGCCTCCCTCTGCCCTTTTCCAGCTTCAAACAAGGACCCCTCATCCTGTTGCTCCCTACCCTTGGCAACAGCCTTCCCCAGCCCCCTGCCAGCCCCTCTCAGGGGTTGGGAGGTGTCTAGCAGGTCCCCCCCCGGAGCCTTCTCCTCTGTCTCCTGGGCCGGGCTGTGGCTGGCACCACTACCTGCAGATGGTGCCAGAGCCGTGGCCAAGAGCAGGCTGGTGCAGCTGGTGCAGAGCTCTGCCCCCAGTGCTGCTGCTGGGCGGCACTGGGCTTCCTGGTGGGACGGAAGCAAGGTGGAAACTGAGGAGAAAACTCTGCCAGGAGCCTTGCAGGGTCTTGGGAAGGCTGCAGGAGCTGCTTTGGGTGCTTCAGCAGGTTTCCACGGAGCTGGGGCTGTTTGTTTACAGCAGAAATTCTTGGGAGCCTGGTCCTCCTGCAGGGTGTCTGCTCCCCCACCAGTTGGGGCTGGTCCTGCTCCAGGGAGGGTGATGGCTGGAAGGAAGGCAGGAAGGCAGCTTCCTTCTGCAGCCTGGAGCACAGGAGGCTGAGGGGGGACCTCGCTGCTCTCTACAGCTCCCTGAAGGGAGGTCACAGTGAGGCAGGGGTTGGCCTCTTCTCCCCAGGGACTCGTGATGGGAGCAGAGGAAATGGGGTCAGGGGGTGCCAGGGGAGGGTCAGGTTAGAGCTGAGGAAAAACTTCTTCCCAGCAAGAGTGGAGAGACCTTGGGACCAGCTGCCCAGGGATGAGCGGAGGCACCATCCCTGGAGTGGCTCAAGGAATGAGTGGACGTGGCCATGGTGGGACTGGAGTGATGGTTGGGCTGGATGATCTGGGAGGTCACAGAATCACAAAATCAGGGATTGGAAGGGACCTTGAAAGACCATCCAGCCCCATCCCCCTGCCCGAGGTCTTTTCCAACCTCAGTGATGCTGTGGCTTGGAACAGGCCGCCCAGGGAGGGGGTGGAAGCACCGTCCCTGCAGAGGGGCTCAAGAGATGAATGGATGTGGCCACGGTGGGGCTGGGGTGATGGTTGGACTGGATGAGCTGGGAGGTCTCTTCCAACCTCAATGGCTCTGTGGTTGGCACAGGCTGCCCAGGGAGCGGGTGGAGGCACCGTCCCTGCAGGGGATCAACAACCAGGCCGCTGGGGTGTCTGGGGAGATGGAGTTGGGGGCTGTAGGGTGGGTGGTTGGACTGGATGGCCTTGAAGGGCTTTTCCAGCCTTGATGATTCCCTGATTCCGTCATCACTTGCTCTTCAGGTGCCCCATGAAGACCCACGGAATCACTCAGGTTGGAAAAGACCTTCAGTTCATCAAGTCCAACTGTTCACCCAACTGGTCCGAGGCCACCACTGACCTGCGGCCGTAAGTGAAACCCCCCCATGACTTTCAAGTCCCCCACCCCAGGCTGTGTGGCAGCACCTGCCTCCCGCATCCCCTCTCCCTGCCGCCGCGGCACTGGGCTGCTCCCTGCGCATCCCCCTGCTCCTGGGTGTCCTCGAGGGTGCTGCTGTGGTGCAGCTCTCACTCTGAGCATCTAGTGCCTGCGGGGGAGGCAGCCTGGGGACTGGTTCCTGCGCCGAGAGAACAAGGCTGTCTGCAGAGCAGCTGTCACAGGGCTCAAGCACCTGATCTCTTCATTTCCAGAGCTGTCAGACTCGCTGCCGCGTTTCCTGCTGAAAGCTCGTGGCGTTGGGAGCGACTGGGGGGTCGACCTGCCTGGCTGTGCTCCTGTGCCGCTGGATCTAGGGGATCCAGCTGTGGCAGGGGGATGGGACTGGGTGGTCTCTCGAGGTCCCTTCCCATCCCCAGTGTTCTGTGAGTCTGTGATCACAGTACCCATTGCTGGGGGATACTGGTGGCAGCCTTGAGCTGAGCAGGATGAGGCCTCAGGAGTGGAGCCAGCAGGGTGTGTGGGGCACCCAGACCTTTCGAGGTCCCTTCCAATCCCTGGTGTTCTGCGTGAGGCTGTGAAATCCCTGGTCCCCTCCTGCTGGAGGGGGTTTGTCTGCTGCCAGCCTGCTGTAAAAGTTCTGCTCGTACTGGGACCAGTGGCTCTGTTCTCCTGGGAACGTGTTGGCTGTACGGAGCTGGGATCCACCTTCCTCTTCTGGAAGAGGTGAAGCCTCCTGTTGTGGAGCTGCGTCCCGCTGGCGGCTGGGAGCAGCATCTTGATGCAAGATGTGACCAGACAGCTGCTGCCTGTGGCACTGGGTGAACTGGTGGTGGGTGGTAGCCAACCAGCCTCTGTGGACTTGGCTTCCTCGGGGCAGCGCTGCTGTGGCCACGTGTGTGAGGGGTGCTGGAGACGGGCACCAGCTCTGGTGGGGCTTTGCAGGAGCCCGTGGCCATCGTCCTGAGGCCCGTCGCTGGCTGCCAAAGGCTTTTCGTGGGGTCTTCTCCTGGGTGATAACTTCACAGCAGAGCCTGGCGACCGCCTGGTGCTGGGTGGCTGCTGGGAGCCCATCTGGGGCCAACGTGCAGCTCTGGGCAGCGGCTGGTGAGCAGAGGGAGCTGCCCCAGCACAGCTGCGAGAGGCTTGGCCCCCTTTCCCCGCTCCCGGACGGGGCTGTTGGCTCTTTAGGATCAAAGCTCTTCACGCTCGGTCCCTGAGCTCGCAGGAGCTCGAGCGCTTTCCCGGCAGACGAGAGCGGCCCTGGCTCCGCTCCCCGCCACCCATCCCCAGCTCTGCTCCTTGGAGGCTTCTCCTTGAACCCCGAGTTTGCACAAATAAAGCCGAGATTAAAGCCGGCGCAGCTGCCCCGGGGTCGGGGCCGGGGCCGGTGTGAAGTGCTGCCAAAGGAGAATTACTCAGGAGTGGGGATTAGAGCTGGTTGTCTCCAGGAAGACCTGCTCTTCAAAGCCGGGGAATTTTCCCAGCTCTGGCCGGTGCCTCCTCGGCTCCGTGGCCCTGCCGCCCGCTCCGTGGGCACCGACCGACCCGCCAGCCAGCCAACCTGCCAGCCAGCCCTGGCTCTGCGCTTTTATCTCGGCTCCTTCATCTCCTTCCCCGCTCCTCCGTGCCGCAGCGGCGCTCTCCCGTGCTCTGGGCTGGGGCTGGTGGCCAGGGCTGCCCTGCAGCCTCTCACCAGCTGTAAAAATGTCAGGGCTTTGGGAAAATATTTTCCTTCCTGTTGGGAGAGAGCCCCAGCACTCCTCTCCGTGTCCGGGGCGTCCATGCTCCCTCCTCACGGGGAGCTTCAGAGAGGCTCCAGCTCTTGGCAGCTGCTGGGGCCGAGCCCTTGCGGGGTCGTGTGGGCAGTGCCAGAGCTGGCTGGGTGGGTGGCAGCCGCTGCTGCTCGGGGCCTGGCTGTGTGTGTGGAGGGCTGAGAAGAGCCTCCAGGTAGGGCTGCTGCTCCCTAGAAGCTCTTGGGGCTGAGTTTTCCCCCGACCTAATGCCCTGGTGGGTGACTGTTGCCGCTGGAGAGGTGCTGGGTGCCCTGTCCCAGCTGCAGCTGGTCCTGCCTGCTCCGTCGGGAAGCAGGATGATGCTGGTTTCCTCTGCTGAGCTGAAGGTGGCTCCCAGCAGAGCCGGGTGGTGGCTCTCCATCGCTCAGAGGGCTTCAGCCATGACCAGAGATGGCCCTGGCCAGGACGTCAGCTCAGCTCCTGTGCCTGGAGCTGGGACCTCACCGTGAGGTTTGGGCTCCTGCTGTGTGGGCTGGAGCTCCAGGCGCTCTAGAGGCCACAGAGCTGTCCCTGGGCAGCTGTGGAGGGTGAATCCATGGGAGGAGAAGGGACCCGACCCCCCCCCCGCACCAGCTGTGGCACCTGGTGGGAAGGGAGCTGGTGCTAACTGATGGGAAGCACCGGTCCTGCCAGGCGGGGCTGTAAATCGGCTTCGGGGCCACCCACCGCCCGGCCGAGCGAGCCCTGGCCCGGTGAGGGAAGCCCGAGTGAAACCAGATTTCCCCTCGTTCCCTCTCCCCAGGAAAAGTGGAACCAGATGGCCGGTGGCTTTGATAGGGGGGAACCCGCTTCCTTCAGCGCCGGCCCTGGCTCAGAGGCCAAACATCACGGCTCCGCTGCCGCAGGTTCCAGCCCCGTGCGTGGGGTGCCCTCGCTGGGTGCCACGGGGGGCAGAGGGTGCCCTGCCCCCGAGCCCACAGTCCCTCGGATGCCCCCTGCAGTCACCTCGTTGTCCCGTGGGCTGCTGTGGCCACAGAGCAGCAGCTCTGCATCCCGGAGGTGCTCCCAGACCTACAGACCTGGCCCTGCTGATCTCTCCTGGTTGCTGGGGGTGTTTTTAGTCTCTCTGCGCACAGGGTGATGGGGGAAGAGCAGAGCTTTGGGCTTTACATCCCTCAGTGTCCTGTGAGCCCGAAGGCAGGGTGGGCTGGCCAGGGGGAGCTGTGGGAGGGGATCGGGGTCATCTCACCAGGCCCCCCAGCTCCACGCTGCCCTGCAACAGGGTGAAGCCTTCTCCTGGCCTCTGCCCAGAGCTGCCTCTCGCTTTGCGCAGGGTTCAGATGTTAGGGGTTGTCTGGCCAGGGCTTGGTGATGCTCTGGGTGCCGTCCCTCCTGCAGCTCAGCTCTGGGCTCGTTGGAAGTGCCCAGGGCTGGGCGCTCTTGTCTCATCCCTGCAGTCTCTGTTGGAGGGTCCCTCCCTCCGTCTGCACGGAGCGGCGGCCGTTCCTGCGAGCGCCGAGGGCTGTGGGGCAGAGGTGGTGCCTGCTGCTCCCACCTCGTGCATCTCGACCTTCTGCAAAGGTCGCCCCATCTGCAGCTGCCGCAGGGCTGGGGGGTCCTGTCGCATCGTGTTGGGCAGGGAGTGGTGATCCCCGTCGTCGCCTCGCTCACGGGCTCCTTCGCCTGCCATGGGGTGACACAGTGCCACCTCCAAACGTGGGGCTCATCTGGGGCTCGGAAGCCGCAGCGATGGGATCTCCACCTCCAGAGCTCCAGTTCTCCAGCTGGTCGAGGCCCTTCCAGCACCTGCATCTCCTGCCTCCTGTGGGCTGCAGGGGACTTGGCTGCTCCCTTGGGAGGAGGAGGAGGAGGACCCATCCCAGGCCAGGTAGGACAGTGCTCGGTGCCACCCAGTGCTGACTCGGCTCTGGCTGTTGGGGTGATGCTGGGTTTGTTCCCTTCGTCAGACGGTCCCAGCAGGCAGCTGGCACAGCCTGGCCACTGACCCTGTGGCCACTGACTGGGCACCATCCCTGTGGCCGCTCTCAGCAGCCGCTGTTGGTTCCTGCTGCTGCCAGGCTGCCTCCCGTCTGCTTTTGGGGAGCACTGAGGTTTTTCCTCTCTGATGGACTCACTTCCTGGCTGTAATTACATCAGCTAATTAAGGGCCTAATTGGCTCATTAGAGCCCAGTGACAGGCTCAGGGTCTGCACAGGGAAGGAGCAGGGTGTCACGGTGCAGATCTGCAGCTCCTTGCTGCCAGCCCTGGGGTGCTGGTGCTGCTGGGGACCAGTGCTGGAGGAGATGCTGGGGGAAGCCGTCAGCCCCTGTGGTCCTGCAGCTGCCTCCTCTGGAGGGCCCACGGACCCCACAGGAGCCGCTGCTGGATGCAGGGGGTGGCTGATGTGGGCTCCCCTGTGTGGGAGCAGCGCAGGAGGTCTCCTGGGGAAGCAGGACATGGGGTGCCATCACCCTTCAGGGGTGGTGGGGGACGCAGCGGCTGCAGCTCTGGGCTCTGCGGGTCTGTCTCCTGGGCAGGAGGGTCTGGGCCCACGGCTGTGTGGCTGTGATTTGCAGAGGGGTCTGGGTGGGCAAGAGCGAGGGGCTGAGGACAGTGGGGTGAGGTGCAGCGAGCCCGGTGCTGCACTTGGGTCACTAAAGAACAACAAGCAGAGCCAGATGCCATTTGGAGTAGAGATGTGACTGTTGTGAGGAGACACCTCCCGTGGGGAAGGGGCAGAGTTTTGCCTGAGCTGACCTTGCCCTGGGAGAGGATCCCCGAGCTGGGGGCTTTTCCCCCTCCCAAGGGTGGTTTTGGGCTGGTGGGAGTTGGGGGGTGAGTGTGGGTGCTCCCAGACCCCCTCGGGCAGCTCTGGAGAGCAGGAGGAGTGGGTCGCTGATCCCATGCCGAGGGGGTGCTCGGGTGCTGCCAGCTGAGGGTCTGCCCTGCTGGGCAGCCCCATGTGCAGAGGGACCCCCTCGGCGGGGCTTCAGCTGGACTTTGTGGTGGTTTCCAGGGAATCAGACTCCAAAGGGGTTTTCTGACCCCCATCAGGAGCCTGGTCAGCGTGAGGCTTCCTCCAGCAGCTCCAGGGATGTGCCCGTGGCCCAGTGGGCCAACGTCCTCTTGGGTGGAGGCAGCTCCGATTTGGAAGCTGCAAGGCAGGAGGGTTTCCCAAGGAGCCTGGAAGAGATTTGGAGCAGCTGAGATGATCCCAGCGGTGAGATCAATGGGCTGGGAATGGTCAGGGGCTGCAGAGGGAGGACGTGCTCTTGGGGAAGGGGGTCTGCTGCTGGACTGAGGGCACTGCATGGCCTCTGGCAGCCTTGGGGCTGGGCTGTTGGGGGCTGATTTGGAGCAGGGAAGGCTGAGGATGAGGGATGAGCTGTGCTGACAGTCCCCAGCACCAGCCGGTTGTGGTGCAAGAGCTCACTCCCTTGTGCTGCCAGGGAGCTGCTCCCCGCTGCCCAGTGTCACCAGTGGCAGATTGGAGCTGCCCAGAGCATCTCGGAGCCGGCAGCTCTGGGTGGCGTTTGCTCCCAGTTCCCCCCATTGCGATACCTGCTGTTGGTCTCACAAGAACCAAGAAGTCCCAGCCCCACACCAGAGCACAAGAGGAGCCTCCCCTGCTCCCTGCTTTCCATCCCAGCCAGGTTTGAGTCCCTGAAGACACAAAGCAGTGACTCCAGCAGCCGACAGACCTGCCTGAGCCTCCCAGAACACCCCAGTTGTCTCTTTGCCTTCACTGGGGGACTTCTCCCCTCTCCATCCCTGGTGAAGCTGTTGCAGAGCTGTTAGAGGCCATGAGACACCCAGACATCCCTTCCCGACGTCCTGTTTTAACCCTGAGAGGCTCCTGGAGTGCGGCAGGGGGGTCTCTCTTGGCTTTCAGGACCTGTGTGGAGCAGCTCACTGGGGCCGGGCTCTGCTTCTGCCGCACGGACCTGGGGACAGACAACCCCTCTCTCTCCTCTGTGTCGGTGTCTTGGTGTCGGGTGATGGTGACGGTCAAGGACGGGTGTTGGGAGAGGGGAGAAGCCATGTGGAGGCTGCGCTTTGTCTTTTAACCTTTTCTTTCCTCCTCCCCATCACTCATTCGCAGCCCGGGGCAGGGGGGTTGGACTGGATGATCTTTCGAGGTCCCTTCCCAAACCCTGATGATCTGTGATTCTGTGGAAGCCCAGTGGGCTGGCAAGTGAACTCAGGTGCAGGGCAACTTCCCCAGCCTCCGGCCGGCTGCGTTACAGAACCACAGAACGTTAAGGGTTGGAAGGGACCTCCAAAGATCACCCAGTCCCATCCCCTCCGGCCGGCCGCGTCGAGTTTCCCGCTCGCCAGAGGAACAGCGGGGCCACCCGTAGCCGGCGGCGATCGCAGCGCCCCGGCAGCCGCAGCTCGGCGGCTCCTGCCGTTGGATTTGTTTTTGGAAGCCGCCGATAAACTGTGGCCATTACGGAGGGAGAGGCAATTACCTGGAATCTATTTGCATCTACTCTGCCTTTTAAATGCTCGATGCTCCCTTTTCATAAGAGGCAGCAGCCGCCTTTGATGTCGGGCGGGCGGAGGTGTGGAAAGCTCTCCTCTCCTCGCCACAGCTGTTAATTGGGTGGCCTCCCTCTCTCTTCATTAGCCGCATTAGCCGGCATTAACACCTTTTAATATCTCTTTAAAATCTTGTTCCATTTACTCTCTTTAATCTTTCCCTTTCCCAGAGCAGTCGCATCCCTTTGATCCTCGCCTTCTCCTTTCCCTTTGATGGCAACTTGGACTTTAATTTGTGTCTGAATTGAAATGGAAATTTCCTAATTCGCCCAGAATTCATCCCGGAGCCGGAGCTTTCGAAGGGGTTTGGCAGGGAAGAGCGAAACCGCTGCTGCCGCTGCCCCTAAAAACACCCTCCTGCTGCTGCGGCTGCTGCGAACCCAGACGCACCGCGGGCGAGCTGGCAGAGGGCTCGGGCATCACCCGCCTGGCTAATGAAGGGCTCTCCTCCGGCGCCCTGTTCTCAGAGCTCCCGGCCTCAGGCTGCTCCGGCTTGTGTCTGCGCTCAGCAGAGCTGGTGGGACCCCAATCCCTGTTGGCAGCCCCCAAGTCTGAGCTGAGTGCCACCACAATCCCGTCTGTCACCCCCTGCCCTGCAGACGCAGCGAGTAGGTGCTTGGTGGAGCCTCTCCTGGGCTCTTGGGTGGGGACTGGGGCTTGGCCCCTCTGCCATCTCCCTCTCCCCACTCCTCACTGCCCTCTGGGCTGGCGGCTGGGGCAGCCCTCAGAGTGATGGAGGGCTCTGAGCTCTCCCCTGCCCCAGGGAAGGACCAGGGAAGCCCCTCCAGCCTTGCCCATCAGCTGGGCACTGGTCCTGCCTGGGGTTCTGAGAAGAAGCAGGAGCAGCTCCTGTTGTAGCTCAGGACCTTCCACTGCTGTTTCCCTGGTGTTAACCCCTCTTGGTGCTCCTGGGCTCTGAGTGGTGGAAGGTCCTGGGCAGTGCCCGCTGCTGGGTATCGCTGTTCTCTGGGGGCGGCTGTGCTCATCCTAAAGCACGAACAGAGGCATCAGTGTCCTTCCTGCAGCTCGCCGCGGGCTCACCCTCGGCCCTTTCCGCATCGTTTGACCGTGGGGTGACAGACCCCTCCGATGCTGCTGAGGGGTCTTCATCTTGGACCCCCCCGTCTGGACGGCGGCCGCCCTGGCCCGGGCCATCAGCAAAGTGGGTGAGTGCTCCCCAGAGCAAACCAGCAGCTTCTCAGACCCCACCGCTGACCCCATCCCCATAGTTGGGTGCCAGTGACGCCCGGTGTCCTGGCACAGGGGGGATGGACCCTGCTCGGAGCCGCCACCACCACCCCAGGGGCAGCTCAGGCAGAGAGGCAGGAAGCTTCCCGATGCCGCTCAGCTTTTTCTGTGGGATGAAGGTGCAACAAAGCAGCTGCTTCTGCAGGAAGCTCTTTGGGTTTGTGACTCTGCAGTCACTGGTTTGGGCTTCGTGCCCCTGCCCATGGCAGGCGGTTGGAGCTCCATCCCTTCCGACCTAAACCCTTCTGTTGCTCTAAGCTGGAGGTGCCCCAGCTCATCCCCATCCCTCCAGACCTTTCATCCACCTCCAGCCTCCTCCCAGCCCTTCCCTGCTGGTTCCCTCAACCTCCCCGTGGGGCTCAGCAGCTCCCTCGATGCCCTTTGCCTTCACCCGGGCCAGGCAGTGGGGGAGATGCTGTTGTCCCTCTCAAAGCTGACGAACAACCTCCATCTCCAGTGTGGAACTGGATCCGTCTCGGATCACCCCTGGGGAGAAGGTTTTAGGGTTGTGGAGGCTGTGCCGCCCCACGCTGCCCTTGCCAGGCGCCTGCCCGCTCTCGCCTCCGCAGAGACGGCGATTTATAGGGTGTTTGGCATCTTTTATCCCTTTTCCAGCTCCTCCAAAGGCAGCTCTGGTGTTTTTGAAGCTGCTGCTCTTCTTCCTACGAAGAGGAGCTTTGCTGGGAGGCTGGTGCCTGGCAGATGCTCCTGGGGAATCGGGACCCTCCATCAAAGCCAGAGGCAGCGTCTGCAGGCACCTCCCGGGCTGGCGGAGGGGAGCTGCATGAGGTGGGAGGGTACAGGGAAGGGTCTTTAAGGGATCGCAGTGGGGAGAGCGATGCCTTCTCGGGCCTGGGAGGTGCCTTGC
This sequence comes from Phoeniculus purpureus, assembly GCA_028565055.1. Taxonomy (NCBI): domain Eukaryota; kingdom Metazoa; phylum Chordata; class Aves; order Bucerotiformes; family Phoeniculidae; genus Phoeniculus; species Phoeniculus purpureus. Next base: position 24,831 of record JAOXOE010068362.1, read on the forward strand.
TGTGGGCTGGCAGAGCACCACCTTCCCCCGGGCACCAGAGCGTGAGCACTCGGAGGATGCGACAGGGAGGGATCGAGAGCCAGAACTTGTGGGGTTCCTGTCCTTTCTCTGCTCCTCCTCCTCCTCGCCCTGCTGGGGTGTCTGAGCTCTCCTGAGCTCCTGGCTACATCCGTGCGGGGCTGTCCCCGTGCCAGCTGGGGGTCTTCTCACCACTCACGTTGGTTGTGGGGGTGCCCGTGGACAGGGCAGCCCCAGAACTGGGCTCACCCCTGGGCTTGGGGCTGGTTTGCTTTGCTCCGGTCCCCTCTGTTTCTTCAGATCCCTGGGAGAGGAAAACTAACCTGGAGCCCTCGTGGTTTCCCCCACTCCGGGAGCCGTCTGCACCCCCTGCGCCCGGCTGGGCTCATCCCTTCCTGCCCGAACCCCAAACCCACCCATCCCTGTGCCTGGGTGACCAGGAGGGACCCGGGGATGGGGGGTGGGAAGCTCCCAGTTCGGGCTACCCTTCCCCAGCAGCAGCAGAGGATGTGCAGCACCCGGTACATCCCGGAGCAGCTCCAGAGGCCCCGCTGGAGTCTCCCGGCCCAGACACACGTCGGTGCCCGGTCCTGCCCGGAGGCCGGGCGCTGCGCCCCGCTCTCCTGGGAGCCTGGCGTGACGGCGGCCGCCTCATCCCCAGCGCTGTCGGGAGGGCTGAGGGCACCGCGGCCTGAGAAGCCGTCCCTGCCCTGCTTACACTCAGGTGTATCTTACACCTGGTGGTGTCTTCCCTGTTTGCACTCAGGTGTATTTCACACCCGGTGGTGTTTTCCCTGCTCGCACTCAGGTGTATTTCACACCCGGTGGTGTTTTCCCTGCTCGCACTCAGGTGTATTTTACACCCGGTGGTGTTTTCCCTGCTCGCACTCAGGTGTATTTTACACGCGGTGGTGTTTTCCCTGCTCGCACTCAGGTGTATTTTACACGCGGTGGTGTTTTCCCTGCTTACACTCAGGTGTATTTCACACCCGGTGGTGTTTTCCCTGCTTACACTCAGGTGTATTTCACACCCGGTGGTGTTTTCCCTGCTCACACTCAGGTGTATTTCACACGCGGTGGTGTTTTCCCTGCTTACACTCAGGTGTATTTTACCCGACTGTACTTTCCCTGTCTACACTCAGTTGTATTTTGCACCCGGTTGTATGTTCCTCATGGTTTCCAAGGTACAAAAGATGATGCAGCGGGTGAGGTCCCTCCGGGCTTCATCAGGTTCTAGGAGTGAGGAAGGAGCTCCGAGGTGCTGAGGAGCCGGTGGTGCCAGGGCTGCTCTCCCAGTGCCGCTGCTGGGGCTGGTCTGGTGGAGGGGCCGTCAGAGCAGGAGGGGGGATGCTGCTGGGTAGAGGCTCGTCGTGTCTGCAGGCTCCAGAACGGGCCACCAAAGGGTCCTGGTGGCCATGAAGGTCTCCTGGGGACAGGAAGAAGAGTGTCAGGGAGGTACTCCTGCCCCTCTGCTCTGGAGTCCTGGGTCCAGTTCTGGCCTCCCCCGTTCAAGGGAGACACTGGAGAGAGCCCAGGGAGCTCGTCTCGGCCGTGCGGAGCCGCCGCTGCCGTCGGCTTCCGTCGGAACGAACGAGCCCTGCTCGAGCGCGCCCGGGCTACTGGAAGGCAGCGAGTGGCCACCGGGCTCCCAGAGCAGCAGCAGTTGCCCAGTTCCTGCTCGTTTCTAACCGGAGGCGGCCGTGGAGGCGAGACGGGGCTCAGGGGTGCTCATTAGCCACTTCTCCCTGGCGAGAGCCTCCCTGCAGCGCCCGTCCTCGAGCACCCCGGGTACAACGAGGCGAGGCGGGGCGGAGTTTGGGGAGAAGTGGGATCGGAATGATCCGAGTGGCCCAGTCGCTTTAGTGGAGGAGCCCGCAAGGTTAATGCGGAGAAGAGGAGGGAGGGGGGAGGCTCCTCGCTGCTCCTCGGGGGCCGCAGCGGCTCTGGGCGCCGGCGCTGGCTCCGGCTGGATGCAGGAGCTGCTCCTGCAGAGGCTGCTCGGGGCCCGGGGGGTCATCACCTGCGGTAGCCCCTCGGCAGCTTTAATAGCCTACGGAGAGGAGAGCATGGGGAGAGGGGTGAGGATGGCTGCCCCAGAGCGGGTGCCCTTGCTTGGTCCAGGTCTGAGCAGGGAGGTGTCGGCTGGCGCTGCTCTGGAGAGGGTTCAGGTGGAAAAGCTGCCCCTGGGCACCTGGCAGGGCTCTGTGTGGGTGCTGGGGGGAGGTCCTGCAGGGCAGCGCTGCCGGCTCCTCCGTCTGGGGGCTCAGGCTGTGCGGGAGGGCTCTGGCTTTGCAGCGGGAGCTGGGCACAGAGAGGTGGCATCTCCAGGGGCAGAGGCGGTGTCTCCATTAACGGGGGGGTGTCTCTGCTGGCAGAGGAGGCACCTCTGGTGGCATCTCCATTAACAGGATGGTGTCTCTGGAGGCAGAGGTGGAATCTCTGGTGGCAGGATGGTATCTCTGGTGTCAAAGGAGGTATCTCCATTGGCAAAATGGCATCTCCAGTGGCAGGGTGGTACCTTTAGTGGTAGAGGTGGTACCTTCATTGCTAGGATGGTATCTCTGCTGGCAGAGGAGGTACCTCTGGTGGCATCTCCATCAACAGGATGGTATCTCCTATGGCAGGACGGTGTCTCCATTGGCAAAATGGCATCTCCAGTGGCAGAAGTGGTACCTTCATTGCCAGGATGGTGTCTATGATGGCAAAGCTGGTGTCCCTTATGGCAGGGTAGTATCTCTGGTGGTAAGGGTGGTATCTCCAGTGGCAGGATAGTCCCTCTGTCGGCAGGATGATATCTCCAGCGGCAGGATGGTACCTCAGTTGGCAGGGCTGTGCCTTTCCCTGGCAGTGCCCCCTCTCCCTGGTGCTGCAGTGCCCCCATAGAAGGTCCAGACCCCGCTGGAGCTGCTGCTACAGCCACATCTCCCCCGCAGCCACACTTGGCTCTTTCTCTCGCAGCTTTTCTGCCGCCTCCTAACTCTCCGCGGAGCCTAACGCCAGCTCGCAGGAGGAGGTGCTGCGTCGGGGGAGCCCGGAGGCTGCTTTCGGGGAGGTTGCCCCGTCCCAGCTGGCAGCAGGGAGCGGGTGGGTGGGTGCGCAGGGGCATCACCCAGGGGGTTATTTTGCCCTCTGCAGGAGGGTGTGAGGTGCCTGTGAGGTCTCCGAGCCCTTCCCACAGCAGCCTTGTGCTCGTTCGCAGATGCTTTGCTGTGATGGTGCTTGGAGCTGGGGTGTCTCCAGGGGCTGCCCGCTCCCCTGGCTGTGGGGAGATCTCCTGGGGGTGAGAGCTCAGGGCAAAGCCGCCCACCCCACCCTTGGCAAAGAGCAGCTGGCAGCAGCCGTGGTTGGGGTGAGGTGGTGAAGTGGGTGAGCTCCCCAAGCACAGCTCCAGGGGTTTCCTTCTGCAGCACCTTGCAGGGTCACCCAGGGGGTGATGAGAGGTGGTTCAGGGTGGGTGCGACGTGCTGCAGCCATTCACCACGACACCAGCGGCTGAGGGGGACCCTCGGAGCCCTCCTGCAGGGTCCTGGCTGGCTCGTGGCTGCAGCCTCTCGTCGCTCAGGCCTTTCCTTCCCCCTTCCCTGGGTTTCTCCGTGCTGGCAGCACCTGCAGAGCTCGTGAGTCACAAACCACCCACGTCGAGGGTTTATGGAGCCATGGGGGGAAAAGCACTGGGTTCTGAGAACGCTGCGTGCCGGGGACTGAGCCAGTGCCTGCCTCAGCCCTCCTGGCTGCAGGGGCCAGCTCCGGCCCCTTGATGCCAGTGGGCAGAGCTGCCCCAGCTCCTCAGAGCTGCTGCTGGGGCTGGGGCACGGCCAATGCTCCCCAGCCTGCTGCTCCACAGCGATGGAGCAGGAGCCAGCGAAATCGGGATGTCCTGGGGCAAAACACCCCAGGGAAAAGGGGGGTTGTCACCCCTCAGGTCCTGCCCTGGACATGGGGAGCATCAAGGCTGGCTCATGGGGGTCACTGCCGTGCCAGGCAGGTGGTGGCACACATGGCCCTGAGCAGTAGCCCGGGCTGTCATGGTTTCCAGCTCCTGAGCAGAGGGGTTTGTGGCTTTGGGGGATGGACTCGGAGCCCAAGTGCTCCTTGGCGAGCTCCCGCTCCCCGCGGGTGGGTGTTTGCTCCCCACAGGTGGGTGCCCAGCGCCGCTCCCCATGGCCTCGGTGTCGGCAGATGCCACCCCAGCAGGGGCTGTTCTGGGCAGAATGTGGCTGCGGCTGCTTTTTCCTTCTCACTTGTTCTATTTTGGGGGGGGTCTTCTTCCTCTTTTCCCCTTCAAGCTGAGGTCCTTGCTGAACAAATCCAGTCTCTCTGCTGGGGCAGCAGCACTTTGGCTGCAACTGGTCCACGTGGGAGCAGCAGGTCCTGCTTCTCCCTTCTGCTGCCAGACCCCAGACACTGAGCTCTGGGGTCACAGGGGATGTGGGGGACGTGGGCACAGGGTGCTCTGCTCCCCCAGGACCGCAGCGTGGGGGGGTGAGCCGCTCTGCGGCCGCAAAAGGGTTCACAGGGGCCGACCTGGTCTCCACTGAGTCATTTGGAGAAGTTGTGGGTGCAGCAGCAGCCTCGTGATGCTGCTGGGTTGTGCAATGGGGTTAACACTTCACGCCGCTCCCACCCATCACCCCAGGAGCACCGGGTCGGGGTCTGGCTCCCCGACACCTGCAGAATGTCTCTCCTGTTCCTGTTTCTGAGTGAGAGACTCTGCCAGAGCCCTGTGGCTGCCGCCCCTCGTGTGTCCCTGCCGCGTCTCTGGGTGCAGTGCCTGGGGCACTCCTCACCTCACAGCCCTCTCCACCATCTCTTCCCTCCTGCTCTGGAGGGGTTTGGGGCTGCAGGGCTCCCCCCTGCCTGCCCTGGCACTGCCCTTTCGTCGCCCACTGCCAGTAAGCTGGAAGGAAGTGGTTTGTGGAGCGGTGGCACCGTCAGGCTGGTGTAGAGCTGTGGCCTGAGGTTGCTGCTCAGCAGAGCTGGCTAAGGCCATGCGGGAACAAAACCCCGACCCTAATCCCATCCCAAGGAGCGCCTGAGCCACTGACCTTTTGACCCAGGGCTTGGAGTGAAGCCAAGGGGCTCGAAGTGCTCAGGGCTCATGGAGCTGAGCCTTGGGGCTGCTGGCAGCCCAGAGCTCCCCCCAGCCAGAGCCAGCCACGGGGAGCAGAGGCGACAGGCATTGGGGTGTCTGGTGGTCACACTGCGACTGGTTCCCAAGCTGGAAACTGGTCTGTTGGGAGTCCTGAGGAGACTGGAGGCACCAGCCCTGGGCAAAGGGACAGACTGGGAGTTTCAAGAGCTGGGGCAGTGCTTGGGGGGTGGGTTC
>JAOXOE010068392.1:0-30171 GCA_028565055.1 Phoeniculus purpureus
CCCCCCCCCCCCCCCCCCCCCCCCCCCCCCCCCCCCCCCCCCCCCCCCCCCCCCCCCCCCCCCCCCCCCCCCCAAACTAAAAGAAGGAAAAAAAAGGGAAAAAACCAAAAGAAAAGATAAAAAGAAGAAAAAAAAGGAACTTGGACACCAATGCTGGGAAGAAATGTCCTCTCTTGGAAATCATGAGCAGGAAAAACTTAATGGCCAAGCGTTGAGCTTTGCGCTAGAAGAGAGCTGAAGTGGTGGAAGAGTTTGGAAAGCCGCACCCGGTAAGTTGGCCAGGAACTCGCGTGTCGGCACCTAGAGACTCCAGAACAGCTGCTTTTCCAGCGTCTGTTTTCTTCAAAACAAAAAACAAAACAAAACAAAAAAAAAAAAGAGCAAAACCTGTAGCTGAAGATCATTTGAAATGCAAAAGTCCCGTTGCTAATCCTTTGTAGCTCGGTTTTATATCTTTTCTAAGAACCTGGGATAAAGTCTCAACTAGTTATATAAAAAAACAAAACAAAACAAAAAACAGCGCCGGAACGAACGCCTTCCATCCATCCACTCAGTGCTTTTTCTTTTGCCTTCGGGAGCAGTTTCGGAAGCGGTTTCATTTTCGCCGACGCGGAGCCCGTCGGAAGCGCTCGCCTTGTCATAGCTTTGCTGTTTCCCAGTTGTCTTAAGCTCGCGACACCAACGTAGTTTGAACTCGCAAAAAGCAAAGTCATTCGTTTCTAACGCGAACTCGGAACCTTTGGCTTTGGTCGAATCCGTAAGGAATAGGGATTTAAAATAAAAAAACCCACCAAAAAAAGCCAATGAGAAAAAAAAAAAACGGAGCTCTGTGTGATCTCACCCATCAGGGCCGGATCGTACGTGACTGGACTTGCTTAAGACACCGTTAAGTATCGAATGCGAATTGTATTCTCAAAAAGGCCTTATTTCTGACCCTACTCGCCACACAACCCCGACAGAGCTCTGTTTTCCTTGTGCAACTGAGCACCTGTGCATTTTGCTGCTGATTTCTTACAAAACCTTGATATGCAAGAGCCCTGTGAGCTGTTGGGAGCGGAAGGATGCGAGGCTTGGACACCTCTGTGCAATAGGAAACGATGAGGAAGGGAAGCCTTAATAGCAGTCGGACAGATGGTGGTTGTTTCGTAGAGGACAGGACTAGACTCGGGGTTCCGTACCGGGATGGTTTTGGTTTCAGCCCACATGTGAGGCAGAGCGGCAGAACTGGTTTAAGCTAACTCGGTAAAAAAGCAGAGTGAGCACTTAAAACTGAAGAGGGGCTGCAGAGTGTCTATTTAGAATCAGACTGTTTCCAGCATCTGCAGGTCTTGAGGTAGAGCTTGGGCTCAGCTCAGCCATCCCAGAGAGAAGAGTGCAGGAACTGAATCACGTTTTATTGAAGAAGGAGCTCTGAAAAATATTTGCAATCCCAAAAAACATCCTCTAAGCTCATTTCTTGCAGGCAAAAAGTGACGCACCAGTGAGTGAGTGCCCAGAGTGAGCTGCTCCAGGTGAGAGCCATCAGGTCCCTGGGTACCCAGTGGGTTGCAGCATCCTAGGAGGGAGATCCAGAAGCTGCTCAGGGTTTCTTTTGGAGATGAGGAGAGCTGTGCTAGGGCTCCGTCCCCGGGTGTCTGCCTGCCTCACCTGCTGCCACTGTGCTCTCCCCTGCTTCCTTTCTGCCTTTTCTATCCGTAGGTTCATCAGACACCCCAGCTCCGACCGCTGCCATATCTCGTTTTTCCAGCAGTTCCTCGCTGCTGCTGCAAGACCAGGGGTTGCCAGTTCCCTTCCTTGGGGTGTTCAGGCTCCTGCTCCTGCGGAGACAGGTCAGGTTCAGGGCTGGGCTGCACAGCCCTATTCCTGAGCCAGAAGCGTGGTGTGAGAGCGCACTGTGACGGGCCCTGCACAGCGCTCATGACGCTTGAGCTTTGGAATACGGGACTCGTAATGAAATACCTTGGCCTGAACCAGAGAGCAATATTTACTGTGCTGGAGACACGTGCAATAGGGCATGAAGATAAGGCATTCGAGGAGTCGACTGTTTTATTCGATGTTGGAGATCCGTGAATGCTCTGAGCTGGCTCTTTCAGGACACTGTTCATCACAGCAACCATCTACCTTGCTGCTCTGTCCTTCGGTCCTTCTGACTCGCTGATTTTACTGCTGTCTTTGGTGGACATCCCATGTCCTCCTCAAAACTGACCATGGTGAGCCTAGATCACTTCTGCTGTGGCACTGACCCGTCTCTGGATGCTGAAGTGATCTCTCTGCTAACTGAGCCCAACATTCAGAAGTTGCTTTGAGACAGCTGTTTGCCCTCCTCCCTTTTGATCTTCACAGAGCTGTAGAATGGTTTGGGTTGGAAGGGACCTTTACAGGTCACCTAGTCCCACTTCCTGCAGTGAGCAGGGCCATCCCCAACCAGAGCAGGTTGCTCAGAGCTCCAAGGTCCAACCTGACCTGGAATGGTTCCAGGGATGGGGCTTCTCCCACCTCTGGTCAGCCTGGACCAGGGTCTCAACCCCCTCACAGTGAATAATTTCTTCCTTAAGTTCTTCTCCACAGGGCTACTCTCTCATCATTTCCCAGTCAGTACTGACACCAGGGATTGCCCCTACCCAAGTGCAGGACCTTTCACTTGGACTCACTGAACCTCTTGAGGTTCACGTGGGTCCACTTCTGCAGCTCATCCAGGTCCCTCTGGATAGATGCCATCCCTCAGGCACATCAACTGCACCACTCAGCTTGGTGTCATCTGCAAACTGAGGTGCACTCAATCCCACTGTCTATGTCGTTGGGGAATATATTAAATCATACTGGTCCTGGTATGGACCCCTGAGGGGCACCACTCACCACTGGACATTGGGCCTTTGACCGACTACTATCAGTTGGATGTGACTCTCCAACCGATTCATTATCCACCAAAAATCCATCAAGTCCATCCCTCTCCAATTTAGAAAGGAGGATGTTGTGGGAGACTGTGTCAGAGGCCTTGCAGAAGTCCAGATAGACGGCATCTCTAGCTCTTCCCCTCTACATTCCTGTAGTCTCTCCATCATAAAATGCCACTAGGTTGGTCAGGCAGGACTTGTCCATGTTGGTTGTCACGAATCATCTTCCTGTTCTCCATGTGCATTAGCAAAGCTACTAGGAGGATCTGTCCCATGACCTTCCCAGGCACAGAGAGGAGGCTGATAGGTTGGGAGTTCCCAGGGGACCTCACCTGACTGCTCTGACTTCTCAAATATCAGAATGGCTTGGCAGCTACATCAGGACTCTGGGATGCATCTCATCAGGTCCCACAGACTTGTGCACATTCAGGTTTTTCAGGTGGTCATGAACCTGATCTTCTCTCACCGTGGGAGTGATATGGCTCCTCTGGTCCCCATCTTCTGATCCATCTGCTCAAGAAATTGCCAGTGAAGACTGAAGCAAAAAAAGTTGTTGAGTACCTCGGCCTTCTCCTCATCTGCTGTTACCAGCCTGCCAGTCTTGCTTCTCAAGGGGATAGCCTTTCTCTGACCCTCCTTTCCCAGCTGACAATCCTGTAGGAGCCCTCCATGTTCTTTGCATCCTTGGCCAAGTTCAGCTCCAATTGCGCCTTCACCTTCCTGACCCCATCCCAACCAGGCAGTGTTCCCATACTCTTGCCGGGATAGCTGTCCCTGCTTCCATTACCTGTGTGGTTCCCTCTCACCCTCGGCATTTGACCAGCAGGTCTCGACTCAGCCAGGAAGGTCTCTTCTTTGTCTGATTTCTTACACTTTGGGGATCAAGAGCACTTGCGCTCTCTGGAAAGCTCTGTCCTGCAACCTTGGCCCTGAAGGTGATCTCCCAGGGCAGGTCCTGTTGATGAACTCCTTGTAGAGCTGGAAATCTGCTTTCCTAAAATTCATCTCCACCTGTCTGTCACTACCTCAAGGTTTTCATCCCTTCCCACCTATTCCATGAGTTTCCTTTCACCCCTCACCCTTCTTGGCAGCAGTGGAGAACTTTGGTTTCCCACCAATGCTGCCCCTAGATGTTGGAGGACTGGCCTGTCAGTCCCAGTTATCCCTGCTCATGATCCGCAGATCCCATTGTGGCTCATCCTCTTGCCCAGTCACACAGAATCCCAGAGCATTAGGGATTGCAAGGGACCTCAAAAGATCATCCAGTCCAGTCCCCCCGCCGCAGCAGGATCCCCTAGCTGCAGTCGCACAGGAACAAGGCCAGGCAGGTTTGAAACGTCTCCAGAGAAGGAGACTCCACAGTCCCCCTCGGCAGCCCGTCCCAGTGCACTTGCAGCCTCCTCTCACATCTTCTAGTTGGGCTTCTGGCTGTTCAGTGCGACTAATCCTAGCTGCACACAAAACCTTTACCCGTCAGCATCCCTTAGAATGTCTTCTCTCCCTTATCTCGTTCCACTCCTGCTCTGGACGAGGTCCCTTCCTGACCAGGCACCCTAAGAGAGGGCCGGTGCCGGTGATGCTGCTCTCCAAAGCCGTGCCATGTCAGCTCACTGCACTCTGGGCATCTTCAAGCCAGCCACACAATTAGAAAGTGGAAAACGAGCCGTTTCCAAAGGAAGGGCATAAAATCCACCTGAGAGGCAGCAGGGAAAGGATCCATTTCCCTGTGGTGACTGCGCGGGGTGTTCTGCAGAAAGAGACCTGCCGGTGCCCGCACCCCACCCTCCATGGCCATAGTTTTGCGGGAGGTGCCTGCATAGAGAGGTTTTGTAAATAGACCAACATCAGTGATGGGGATCCAAGAATTTTTTAAAGAATAATAATACACAAGAAGAATCTCTCCAGGTCTACATCTCGCTTTTTCGAAGCATCAGAGGGTTGGTTTGTTTTTGTATAAATGGCTTGAGAATAAGAACTTGCAGACTGGGAGGAGGAGGAGGTGAGAAGCAGCACCAGGGCTGTCCCTGCTGAGGTACAAGCCAAGGCTGGCTTCAGCCTGGCACTGGCTGCTTTGCGAAGCCACTGCCTTCTTAACAAAAGTCAGAACTGCTGTGATTTCTTTTTCTTTCCCGACGTCACGGCTCCAACGAGCTACGAACCAAAAGCAAGATGTTTTAGGCATTTCCATCCTTTACCCGCTGGACCGTGTGCCTTCCCCCACGGTCCCGCTCCAGCAAAGCACTTAGGTGGGAGCTTGCTCGCAGAGGCTCCCCGAGGCGCTTTCCTGGGGTGGCTGGAAGTTAAAGTCATGAGAGACAAACCCCCTTGAAGTCGGTGTAGGTGAGAAGAGGATCAGGCGCTGGCCTTCAGCATGTTGCAGGGTGAGGCCCTCGGTCTTTACTTTCTCAACTCGGTGCGTTGGACTTTTGCCTGTGCAGCTCCCAAAGGAGGAGGAGAGGAGGGGGTCAGTCGCATGGTTCAAGCCGCTGACATCTATTTGAGAATGTGCCTCTTTTGTCTCTTCAGCGCGTGAAGTGATGCAAAAAAAACCCCCCAAAAACAAAGAAAAAGAAGAAAAAAACCACAAAGAACCGAAGTTGGATGTCTGTGGTAGAAGCAGGGCTTTTCCCGTCTGTTTCTCAGGTAAACAAGTGACACTAATGACAGTGGAGTAACAGCCATCGAAGGGAATCGGGATCGTAACGCAGGAGGACGCCCTCGGCCTTGCAGAACGCTCGGGTTGCCAGACACGTGTACTGAGCCTTTGACCACTTGGTGCAAAAAGGAAACGAGGAAAGGAGGAAGAAAAGAAAAACCCAACGCGAAGCAAAACCCGCTTGGTGTTCGCCACCGCCCCCGGCTAGGTAGACAAACGTCCGTTTCAAAAGCACAAAGGGAAGACTCAAATCGTTAGACTTAAACCACACAAACCACCCCCTACCCCAACCATAATTAGAAATCTTATTTTAGGCTTTGCATTCTTGGTCAATGGGAAAGAGTCTAGTTGGAGGTCTGTATCTAGTGGAATCCCCCAAGGGTCAGTACTACATCTGGTGTTGTTCAATCTATTCATTAATGACTTGGATGAGGGATTAGAGAGCACCATCAGCAAGATTGCTGATGACACAAAGCTGGGACCAGCAGGTTATGGTGCCATTCAGTGTGACCTAGACAGGCTGGAGAGTTGAGAAGGGAGAAATGTAATGAAGTATAACAAGGGCAAGTATAGAGTCTTGCATCTGGTCAAGAACAATCCCAGGTACTAGTATAAGATGGGGACTGACCTGTTGGTAGTGTAGAAGAGGTCACAGTGACTTCTTAGCATAGAAAAGGACCTGGAAGTCCTGGTGGACAGCAGGATTACCATGAGCCAGCAATGTGTCCTTGTAGCCAAGAAGGTCAATGGCATCCTGGGGTGGATTAGAAGGGGCATGGTCAGCAGATCGAGAGAGGTTCTCCTCCCCCTCTACTCTGCCCTGGTGAGATCACATGTGAAATATTGTGTCCAGTTCTGGGCCCCACAGTTCAAGAAGAACTGCTTGAGAGAGTCCAGTGAGGAGCCACAAAGATGATGAAGGGAGTGGAACACTTCCCTTATAAGGAAAGGCTGAGGGAGCTGGGTCTCTTTAGCTTGGAGAAGAGAAGACTAAGGGGTGACCTCATTAATGTCTATAAATATGTGAAGGGTGGGTGTCAGGAGGATGGACCAGGCTCTTCTCAGTGTCATCTAATGATAGAACAAGTGGAAATGAGTGTAAGCTGGAACATGGGAAGTTCCACATAAATATGAGAAGGAGCGTCTTCGTGGTGAGTGTGACAGAGCACTGGAATAGGCTTCTCAGGGAGGCTATGGAGTCTCCTTCTCTGGAGACGTTTAAAACCCACCTGGATATGTTTCTGTGCAACTTGATCTAGGTGATCCTGCCATGGTGGGGGGATTTGTCTAGATGATCTTTCAAGGTCCTTTCCAGTCTCTGATATTCAGTGATTCTGTGACTCTGTAATGATCTCAGTTGGCTCCTCTGGGCCTGCAAGCTGCAATGCGTTCATTTGCAAGCACTATTTTTAGTAAGCTGTTATTTCACAAGAGAAAATACAAAAAAACTATCCCACAGCTATTTTTTCTCAGCAAGGGCATCTTCTCACTAGAGCCAGTTGGGTAAGGAGACATTTTATCTCCAGAAATCTGTTGTCATCCAAACTAAGGAGCTACAAAGGTAACTAGGCTGTGACTAGCCAGTTCTTGCTGAGGCTGTACTAAGACCGTATTCTGCCCATATCTAACTCAAACGTCATGTAAGAATTTTTTTGTGAGCTTTCCTTTTTATTTCATGTATTTGTAGACCATTTATGGGGTAAAGCCACTGTAGGTGTCAGCTACTGTGTAGATGAATTTGTGGCTATCCTCACAATTTCCTCTCTTAGTGCTTTTCCTCTTTTAGCGCTTAAGTGTAGAAATCAGGAGAAAATTTTTCCCTCTCTTTAGGGGAAAAAAATACTCTCTTGAGAAGTACATGACATTTGTCACTTTTTACCAGGTGGCCCAGAGACCTGTGCAGATGGAAAATACAAGAATCATTGCTTTTGATCAGATGTAATTTAATCAATAAATCAGCAACAAGAGAAAGCTGTGTTCTGAGAAGACCCCCAAACAAAGCACTGCCATGTGCACCTAAGAGCACTATGGGCATATGTTATGTGCTAATAAGGTCATTTAGTTTTTCAGGGCTACTGCCATGTGCACACTGTAGCACTGTCTGAAGCACAAAGGGACTTCAACCACTGATTTTGGGAAACCAGTTCTGATAAAAATTTTATAAATTAATCCCAAGAGCATGCATCCATCCTTCCCTCAGCTTAATGCTTCAAATTTCATGGAAAATTGTATCAATTAGCACTGATGAGGTTGGAAATGCTACTTTTACTGAGGATTTTTAAGAGAGAAAGAGCACCACATTCTAGATCAACCATAAATTGTTCATGAGTGAATGAAAGCATCATCTCAATGGAAATCAGTGTTTGGTCAAATGAGCTCTGAAGATATTGACAGGAACACATACAGCTGTGAAGCACACCTTCAGCCTGTTGAAGCAGATTAATTAATTCTAATTGTTAATGCCAGTTGATGAGAAAGTTAAGTCAACAACTAAATGAACTTACAAGTGCAAAGGACTTTCTACTTACGATTTGCACAACCAGGAACTAGTGGGAGAAAAGGGTAGATTTTAACTACAAATGAAGCAGTTCCCAGATGTGAAATCACAAGGCGGTAGTGCCAGATTTCACTTTTACTGTCTGAAAAAATTTTTCAAAAATGAGGAATTCTCATAGGACTGTGATTTTTTCCAAAGACAGAATATCTAGGCAACTGCAGCTTTAAAATGCTCAGATTTGGAGAAAGCCTTCCCTTTCCTCTCTGAAGTTAGCATCTAGTATCTTAAAATACTTCTGTGGTCCTAGAACCACCGAAGAGCATGTTCTGGGCTACCCACTTTTGTGATTCTGAAAGGGAACAATCAGATACATTTTCCTCTACTAACAGTAAGTTTAAAACGAAAAGAAGCTACTTTCATATTTTACATAGGATGATGGAAGGATATTCACATTTGTAATAACTTACGACTTTTCTGCTTAATTTTCCACTGACCTTTCAAAAGAACTACTTCGCTTTGAAAAGAAGTACGCTTTTGCCTTCTTACAAGATGGTAACAAATTGGCTAGCGAGTCAGCAAAGCACCATCCTTGCTCTCTCTTTACCATTTTAGAGTGCTTTGGCTGAAAGGGACTCCTAAAAGGTCATCTAGTCCAACCTCCTTGCAGTGAGTAGGGACATCAGCTAGGTCAGGTTGCCCAGACCCCCATCCAACTTGACCTTGAATGTTTTCAGGTATGGGACATCTACCACTTCTCTGGGTAGCCTTAATTGTATTTCTTCCTTATAATTGTATAATATATTATAATATAATTGTATTTCTTCCTTGTAACTTGTCTAAATCTACCCTCTTTTAGTTCAAAACCATCAGCCCTAACCATTTTCCTGTAGCATGTCACCTAGTCTTTCTAAACTTGACACCACACCTTCCAAAGCCTGAATCCCATATCATATCTTGCAGTGTACATACAGAAAGATAATGGCTGTGTGCTTATCCGGTGTCTGGTTATAACAGAATGAAGACATTTAAAAAGCTGTCTTTGTCCCTGGGTGCCAGAAGTCATTCATAAATAAATCTAGACAAAATCAAAATACCTCAGATAAGGTTAAAAATTGTAATTTTTAAATTAATTACTACTGTACATATGAGAATGGCACTCGTTAATCTCCTATCAAAGCATTCTATTTTCCTTTGATCTAACTATAATTGAGAGAGCAGTTGCCATAGGCATCTGTAATCCTGCTTTAAACCCCTCTGTGCATTCCACTTCCAAGCCAGCCTTTTCTCCATGCAGCCTGGTGAATTCTCTTAGCGTATTCTCCCCTTTGTGTGTCTCTGCATCACCCCTTTGTCTCTGTAGGAGTTACAGGCACTCACATACACAGGAGCAGTCTCTTTAAGTGTACCAATTCATTGTGGTGTCTTTATGTGCTTGTTAATTAATATGATTATTTGCTACTCGGGAAGATCTCCGTTGTCTGTATTAATGGAGCCTTCAGAATGTGGGAAAAAAGATAAACTTTTCCTTGTTGCTATTGTCTAAGAATAGCAGCAGCGACATGTGGTAGCAGTTCTCACAGAGCAATAGTGTTTTGTTGACATCTCTATCACGTTTTTATAAAATAAAGAAAAAAAGATTAAAATGGACAGTTCTGAATCTCAGATTAAAGGCTGTAAAATGGTGTAGCCCCTGCCATCCCTGTAAATGCCAAAGTAAGTGGCCTGGGCGATTACGAAGCAATTGCATAGTCATTCCAAAATTGCAGTGAAGTACTGGTCCTCCATTAGGCATTTTGCACTGCTGAATGGTCCCAAAGACACTGACCTGTTACAGAAATACTCAGTGAAATGTCCACTTCTGTAGGTGGTATCTAACACATGTAGAGATTAATGTGCCCATTTCTTACTGGAAATAAAACCAAGCACAGTGGATTGTAGCAATTTTTTAGCCATCAGAAATTGTGAGGAGTTTAGGTGGTAACATGGAAACAGGTAACTTGCAGGTTCTTAACCTAAGTGCACCTCTGTGTTCCCACTAAGTTACAGCTGGATGGAATCAGTCTGTCTGGTGCCTACAGAATTTTTTAAAAGCATAAACCTGCAAGTGTGTAACTGACCAGATGAATATTCAAGCAATTCTATGACTAAGCTAAATTACCACACCATGATAACCTAGTCATGATGGGCATAGCTATCCCTAGGACAGCTGCCTTAGGCAGACCGATGTTGTTTTGTACTGTGACCTCTCCTTGTTCCTCAGCTCCCCATAACAAGTCACCATACAAAGATGGGCATGTTGGCTTACCTTAGAGAAGCATTGCTGCACAGGAGTTTCTATTAATCAACCCTTTCATGGCACTATACAGATGACTAATAAACTCTACAGAATAGATTTTGAAATCCAGTGAAGTCTCCTCACTACCCTAGTGAAAAGTGAGTGATTACCCTTAAAAATTATATAAAACATCGCATCATTACAAGTGAATCAATAAAGGTTCAAAAAATTGGTGTTTCTGTGCAGATCTTGTTTCACCGTTGGCACTTTCATCTCACATGATTGTTCTTGTTCCATATCAGTGCTCAAGAGTGAGGCTTGGACAAGGCTGGAACAAGGTGACTCACTTTGTTCACCAGTTTTGCACTCAGATGGCTTCTTAGTGAAAGGCACATGCGGCTTCAGATCTTGCTAATAGTTTAAGAGCCAGAGAAAGATCATCCTGTGGGACAATCATTTCTCATTTGCTTTGTGTAAGAGACTGCCTTTATGGATCTTCACGCATTCTGGATTATCAACCTCATCCTGTCCTTTCAACACAGGCACTTGTTTGACAAAGAACCAGGACAACCAGCCAGCATGACTTTTCCATAGGTATGAAAGCAGGCAGCTAGCAAGAAAATAGAGCTTGAGGAGATAGAGAGAGGTAGTGGATGGAAGATCTGAGCTCGGCAGAGATAATCTGAAGAAAAACCAAACACAACAGCAGTTAATAGCGTAATGATTACTTTCATTTAGGGGTGCACTCTCTTTGAAGCTGTTACTTCAGTGATCACAGCATTTCTTGACACAAAACTGGGGACTAATTCAACTTTATGCTGTATTCTGTGATCGGAAAACATGCTCTGTTCACATGAAGACATATATTTAAATCATATCTTTAAATACATATATTTAAATCATATATTTACTTCCAGGATGAACTCAAATCTGGACTCACGTTCTCCCCAAAACTGCTAAGGAATAAGATATCTTGAGAGATGCTTGTTTGTTTGACAGTTCTAGTGAGAATTTTGTTGTTTTGTCAGGTGCCAGTTCCTAATTCTTTTCGAGCCATCCTTTACGAGCATGCTTGCCACTACAAGCCTCTCTTGGGGTTTGTTTACATGAGTTATTTATTGTACTGCAAGGGTTATTTTTGGTAAATGTCCCCTGCGTTGCTTGGAGTCCTGCAGTCCCTCCTTTGATAGGACCAGAGTCAAGTCACACATCAGGGTGCCCTGGAGACAGCTTCACTGCCCAAGTGGATGTAGGATCCTCCAGGAATCATAACACTGGCTCAGCATGCAGGGAGCTTAAGACAGGCAACCTCATTACTGGCGAAGGTGTGATGTGGTCAATCAGCCCCATAACATGTACTCCAGACATCCCCTGTGCTTGCTGCACCAAGCAAGCAGCACAACCATATGTAGAGAGGCCTTGAGAACACATAAGGGTGGGACATATGTGCTTGCAACTAGCTGAGATAATTTGGTAAGGGAAAACCCACTCGGCACATAGGAATTCTTTGTTTCTATGGTTATGAGTTTTGTGTTGCCAGTTACAAGACATGACGTTGCGTAAGAGCCAGTAACAGAGGCAGACCCGTTCCTTTGTGAGCTGATAGTTTTGACCACCTGCCGACAAACATTTGACATCCAGAATGCTAATCACTGCGCAACAATCTGCCAATTTCATCTTGACAGAAATAGTCACAAGTACAAATTACATAAGTTCAATCTATGTATAGAGTCTGTAAATTGTAAGTCTGTAAGATGCAATGTTAACGAGAGATAAGTTACCGAAACACAACGAGCCCTAATGGACTGTTCTTTACAGAGAGAAGTAATAGCCAAGGCGTAACCGGTGTTTTATTTTGCGTTATTATACTGCAAATACCAAATACCTGGGCTTCACAACTTTTAGAAGAAACTATAATCCTATACTCATAAAAGCAGCCAAAAACATCTTGATTAAAATTTACTTCAAACACAGACTTTACAAACATATTGGACTGGATGTTTCAGCTAATTTTAAATAATTTTAACTCTAGCATTTCATTCAAGCTATGAATTCAAAGTTTTTTGAACGAAACTGGTAATTGTTACCCATGGACTATCTGTATTTCAGGATATTCTCGCTATTTCTCTTTCCAGATAGTAGGGTCTTCCATTTATAACTTAAGTGAGTTGAAATCCATGGCCTAAAGTCAATAGTCTTCTGAGATGCTATAGATGAGTTTGAAGCTTCCCCTATAATTAGCTCTTAAACCAGCTAAAATCTATCTGGCTGAAGCAAATATGTCCAAAACAGAAGTGGTACTAACTGAAGAAGCCCTTGAGCTATTCTGTTGTCACAGAAGAGCACCATCAGTTAAATGCAGAAGTCCCAAAACCACAAAGTAGTCTACAATGCCTTTTGATAACCGAGTAACTACAAAATAGCTGCTATCTTCAGTACCTTCATAGAAGGTTGTGCCATAGTTATAATGGACTGAACTGGTTGTACCAGTTCACTTAAGATCAGCATACAGCACATTTATCTCATGTCCTATTGTTTGTGTGCTGTCAACCAGTGAGATGGCTCATGAAGAACTGTCACACAAAGCAAAGCATCCACATGGAAGGCATTGCTACATGCAATAAAATTACCACAAACAGCACTGTACTGAAGGGCACAGACTGACTGTGTTAAGGCTTTTCACCACTCTTTCAATACATCAATATCTGTTCAATGTCAACTATACATACAAACTCAACTACAACTTCCCAGCTGAGAGGAATGAGTACTTAATACCAGTTCCACTCGCATGACAGAAATGGAAACAGCTTCTCCAAAAAATGCACCAAGTGCTGCTTGTTCTAAGCATAGATGAATTACCACAATAATTTCTCTTCTCAGCTTGCTAGGACGGTTATCTGCAAGATTATTCCTAGGCTGAACCGGTGTGGTGAGTTTTTTGAGCTTGGCATACTTCCTACCATCCAAAGATGGCTGGAGTGTGAGTGATGAAAGGTTGTAAGTGCTAAATGTATCTTAAAAAAATCACATAAGTTATTGTCCCGGGTTAAAAATAAAAGTCAGCTTGGTTTCAGGTAGAGTTTATCGGGCAATGAAGCAGCTTGAGAAAACAAGAGTCTTAGTAAATCTGTATCTAAGAACAGAAAGCAGAAAAGACCAAGCAACTGAAAACCAACAGAACAGAAACTGTGTCACAACGCCATTACGCGCATTCTGAGAGAACAGTTCTGTAGCAGTCTTTGGCTTCAGGCAAGACCCCCTGGGGAAAGGGACATGTGCACACTGCAGCAAAAGAGGAAGCCACCTCTGGGACACATCAAACCCCAATTTCCCAACATTCTGCCAAGGACTTACGAGTTACAATTCCTTACAGCTTCTTACATGGACAGTTCAGCCAGCTGAAAAAGCAAATGCTCCTCAGGGCTCCTTTCTTCTGCTTACTCAAGTATTCCCAACCTTTCTCAGTGGCAAGCTGTGACAACAGCTTCTTTTCTCACTGTTCAGTAAATCAAAGATGGCAGCACCTGCATGGTCAAAGATGGTGGCGGGCACATGGCTTGGCCACCTGGTGAGAACAAAATGGCAGCTGCGACAGCAAGCCAGCAGGAGCTTCTCCCTTCCTCCACTGCGGTGGTCTCAGGTGCTTTCTTCTTTACAGTTAGATCACCACTCCAGCATCTTCAGGCTTGGTACGACTAGCATAGCTCTGTTCTGCTAAGTACAAGGGAAGGACTGCCAGCAGTGACAGTCTTCCTCTGCACCCACACACCTTGCAGCATGGGCGGGGAAAGGGCTGCCTGCCGGCACAGTTCTGTAGCCCCAGCAGTGGGCAGGTGGGACTAGAGCTGCTTTGGTCCGTTCCAGTCACGGCATCCCAGCCGCAGCACAGCATGGCCTGGAGCCCGCCACAGCCAGGTGGTCAACAGGGTCGTGATCGCAGCATTCCAGCCCCAGCTCCTAGGAAAGAGGGACCAGTGGCCACCCACCCACCCCAGAGCCATGGCTCCAGGTGGACGGAACAATACCACGGAACTCCAGGTGAAGAGAGTGAAAACGTAAACGGTTCTCACTTTTAAAGGGGAATTTTACCCCCACTCCCTCCTGGCTCCATTTTCACCAGAAGGGAATGGCTTGGCTTGCCCTGTCCCTCCCCCTGGCTCAAATTTCTTCTGAGGGGAGGGACACCTTCTCTTTGCAGAGAAGATGGAATTGCTTTTTCCTTTGCAGATAGTGCAGACCAAAATTTAAACTGTAACAGATTTCACCCCTTGCTTCTCTGCATGAAAAGCAGTTCTTCAGAATCAACAAAATCACTATTAAAAACTCACATTATTCAATATGGTTATCAGCTGAGGCTGTGGGAAAAAATTATAAACTCTAGCGGTTTCTACCCACAATTACAAACTCCCTCCGGCAAATGTCACTGGAGTAACTAAACACCACCCCTCCCCCTTTCAGAACCATAGAGAGGGGGACTGAAACACATTAACAGATCAAATCTGGTTCAATGACCTGTAAAATCTTCCGAGAGCCCTCAGGCCTCACACGTTGACGCCTCATCTACATTCTCTACCAATTGTAGCAGACTGAAACAAAAGGCCGCCATTTCCTGGCCAATGCACCATTTGTCACGGGTTTCAGCACCATGTCGTCCCAGATTGAAAAGGGTGCCTCGATCAGTCCCTGGGTTGATGTCTGTAGTCTAAGCACACCAACCAGCTGTCGAGGAGAATTTATCAGGCAATGAAGCAACTTTGCTGAAAAGAAAGGATTAATTGTACCCACACCCAAGATAAAGGAAGGGAGAGCACCTAAATAAGTAAAAAAACAAAGAGAAACTGTGTCGCAATGCCATTACACATGTTGTGTTGAAAATGGGATATAATTAACGTGTCGGTCTTTGGCTTCAGGCTAGTGCTTAGGGAAAAGAGCATATACTTTAACCAAAAGGGGACACAACCACCCCTCCATCCTTTGGATTCAGAGGCTCTCTCTCAACTCATGCCACTATGGAAAGTTCCTTTTCCAAACATCCACAATCTCTTAACGCTCTCTTTTTGCTTTCAGTGAATTCTTCAGGGTGGACACAACATGCCCAGCAGATGTCGGCCAGACAGGCATGATCCTCGGGCCGCAATAGCATGGTTCAACAACATACACTTCAACATACACTTCTCTTTTTGCCAAAGGTTTAAGAAATCTCAAGTCCTTTCTGCTTCTTTGGCACAAACAGTCTAGCCAAGCACAAAGGAACCCTCAAACACCCTGGGCCTCTTATATCCCTCTTATTTTCCCAGTTCCTCAGTGGCAATCTGAGACATGGCTTCTCAGTCAGTGATCAGAAACAAGCCAACATGGAGCCCACCATGTGGCTGCCACACTCTTGGCTCCTTGCGAGAAAACAAATATAGCTCAGGCCACTTCTCCAGGGCCGTCTCTCTCTCTCGTTCACTCTCCCAATAAAAATTCAGTTTTCTGCAAAAAAAGCACCGAAAAATTCAACCAACCAATATTCCAATATGTCAAAACCATGACAGGTATTTATTAGTTCTAACAGTCCCCAGTGAGAAAGAGAAACTGAGTAACTGTTAGTAAGAAGAGTAAAAATTCTGAGGAGCTTAGTATGGACCTGTGACCAAACACCATCTCTGCAGCTCCTGCAGCTGTACGTTCGTGAAGCCACTCAGTCCAGGGAAGACATATGGGGTCAGAAGCTTGCAGAGTTTTGGCTGAGGACTAGCAACCTCAGCAGCTGATGACTCTCCCTTCTACTCTGCACAGGGAATTCAAGCCCTTCACACCAGAGACTATTCCCAGCTGCAGCTGCTATAGGTATTCATAGCAAATGGCTAAAATTGTGCTGTGGACAGTGTCACCTTTCAAGTCACTTGGGGACAATTGTGTATTCTCCACTGTGGTTGGGGTACTGAGCTATCATTCTAACATCATCTGGAACCATACTCCTAGACCAGAATTACTATTACTGAACAGTAAATTTCTGATGCTGCTTTTTGGATCTTTGGACTGCTTTCTAACACTTTAGATAAGGACAAGCAACTTGCACATCCCATTCTAGCGTCACTGCAAGTCTGTTATTCTGAAGGCAGTGTCCCTTTTGTGATGATGTTTGGTAGCATCAGGAGAAAACACAAGGAGGATTTGTTCTGTTGATGAATGAAGAAAGCTGAGCTGCTGCTGGCCCAAGTGAAGTTTCTGCTAGATGACTCTGACATGACTGTCTTCAAGTAACACTGAATCAGTCTTCTGGGAAGGACATGCCTTTCTACTGATGTACACAGTAGAACTAATCTGAAAGAACATTTCCATAAATCTTTCCATTTTTCACACCAAAAATTTTGCAAACTTATGAAAATCTACTTCATGTTAGAAATACTTTTGTTAAGATGCTAAGAGATGCCACAAGCAGACTGGCGAGAGGTAAAGCACAGAGAAACTACTACACTGTGTAGGGATGCCAGTGCAGTGACCAGAAAGTGGGATGTACCCCACACACTTGACCTGTTAGGGACACACTGTGCAGCAGAGCCATGTGGTCCCCAGTGCCTCCAGGTCACTGCAGTCCAAACACAAGTGGGTGTTACAGTTGACCTGATCACGTATTATGTTCAGACACATTCTGAATATGCTGGAGTTAGTGAACATATTCTGATCAACTCCATTGTGTGCACAGAAACAGCTTGGCTGGGATTTCCTAATATTCAGCAGCCAAATAACTGAGAGGTTTCCTCTTAAAGGTAAGTTGCATACTGCTGCCCCAAATCATTAGAACTAGTGCATCTAATAATCAAATAGTATTGCGTGTCTGTCTTCACCTCTAAATTAGGTTTGGTGGATGGAAATTTGAACTCAGGGCCAGAGGCTTGTACAGAAGAGAAGGAAACATCACTTGCTTGCTCTGCTTTGTCACAGGAAAAAACCAACCCACTGGAACCCAGGGCTGCTCCTGTGAAAGGACAGAACGCATTGCATTGAAATCTGCCAACTTTCAAACTCTCTGGGATTGTTTTTAAAATAACAAGAAAACCCCACACAGTTTCTTCCTTGTTTACAGGGCAAATGTTGTCACAAAACAAATACAGCAACAAAGGGGAGTGGCGAGAAAAGCTGAACAGCATTTGGTTTCACTGACAGTCTAGCCAGATGAAAATATCTCTTCTATATCTGTATCTCAGGGTGTGTTGCTGGTCAAATGAAGCCAAGTTTCATAACATTCAGCCAGTTCTGCTCTGACCTGTTGATGATGAGACTTACAAAAGTGTGTTTGTGGATACAGAGTCAGTATAGAGAGGTACAGCCGTGGTTGTAATCAAGTATGGAAATGGCCTCATCCTGAAATGCACTGAGATCAGTTGCCTGGCACGGAGCCAGACTCCTGCAGGAGTTAATCGGAGCTGAGAGCTTCTCAGTGTCTTGGGGTGTACCTGATACGGACAGTGAGGTGCTGGATCCTGCTTCTCAAAAATGCTGACAAACCTTTCTTCCTCCCTCCAGTGTAATTCTAGAATTTGGCACCAGCTTGTGTATTTTGTGACACCTTTTGTTGTCACACGTATAAATAACTACTCTGTGTGCAGTACTTGTTGAGAGATGTGAGGTGAAAGTCCTTTTTGAGTCATTTTGCTGTAGCTGAATGAACAGTTTCTGATGCAGAGCAGAAAACCAGTGCTGGTCACAAGGGAAAGCTGAAAGTCAGCACAACCTGGAGTCAGTAATGTCTCTTCATGCGCTGATTGAATCTCTAATTTCAGAATGAAACAATCCTTGCAGAAGGTGACGGTTCTTGGCATTTGCAAGACTCCTGTCTCTTGAGTTTGATTTGGCTTTAGTTTGAGTTTCTGTTGCTGAAGAAAAAACCTTAGAAATTATTGAAGCAAATCTATTGCATGCTTGGTCTGGATCTCTAGTGTCACTGCCATCTTTTTCAGGACAGGATCAAATCCTTGGAAGGAGTGGTTTAGCTTAAACTGACCCCCTGAACTGGATGCCAGGAAACAAGCAGTTTATATAAAATGATGCAGCTGAGAAGGAAGAGTGACCCTAACGGATTAGCAAATTTGGAATTTTCTTCAGAGTTTAAATTTATGGAGGATCTGAGGTTTTGGCTTTCATGTGTATGAGATGAATCCTTTACAGTCCCTCTGATGGTGGCATTGTGCCTGCACTTGTGAATGTCATAAACAGATCCTATTAAATCCAATCACAATTACATTTCTGAAATTTACACTCACAACATGACTCATCATTAATATTATTTACTAGAAACAAAACAAATGGTGATTAATTATAATAGATGCAAAGATATACATTGTTCTCTGTTATTCCTCTGCTGTTTCTTTTACAGCCTTTCCAACAAGACAGTGAAAGTGAATCTCTAATCCATAATCTCTAATCTCTGATACCATATTCTGTCATACTAAACTGTTCCTGAAATAAAACCCTTTAGTTTCTTATTTCATTTGTATTCTGCAACTCCCACTTGGATGTTTGGAAGCATTTCAGGCACAGTATATAGGACACAAAAGATATCTACCCACAGGGCTACAGAATTTTGTGTTATTCATTTACATAATAGGTACTTAAAAATCACAGGGTACTTCTCTATGACAGCACAACTTAATGTAATCTGCTCACTTTCATAGCATATCTTCTTAAAGCCATTGGAAACCCTGCTATTTCCATATTATTGTATTTTCATAAAATACTGTAGCAGCTTATTGTAATACTAGGATGGTATCGATCAAGCCTGAGTCTGAGTGGAGCTAGTGTTAACCAGAAACATAACACTAAAAATTCCCTTTACAGCTCATGGATAGCTAGAATTATAACAAACTTCACCCAAGATCATCAGCCCTATTCTTTTGGTTTAAATCCTAGCCATCCCCGCAGTCTGCCAACAAGCTGTGCTGAACTAGCAGGTGTTTCTACTAAGGACCCCTGACCCCCTGGTAGGAAGCTAATAAGACAAGAGCTGAGCCCCATCTCAGAAGGCAAGCTGGAATAGAGTGCAGTGATGTTGGATGGTAGCAACCTCCTTTTTGGACTTGAACCAGAGTAAGTGCTACCTTTATTTTGAGCTATCATTGAAGGAGATGTACTTGCTTCATTTAATGTAATATGCTGTAGCCTGTTTGCTGGCTCTGGGCAGCTTGGTCTAGTGAAAGGTGCTCCTGCCCATAATAAGAATTCTGGAACTAGATTATCTCTGAGGTCCCTTCCAACCTAAACCATTCTGTGATTCTACTGTGTTTGTGTTTATTTGTCATGAATTGGTGCATTAAAGGACTTGTGCTTTGAAATTGCTGCCTGTGGGATCTGAGGTGTTGTGTAGATGTTCAGATTTTATTTGGTGTTTGGATTATGTTCTTGAGCTAACAGTCTTTCCCCAGGGTGACCAACATGAAAGAAGGTTAGATAAAAATTTCATTACCTTTTGTGAATCTGTAACTATAGTCTACTTGCTGGGCAAGGACAGAAGAGAAAGGAGAAGAAAGGATGGTCATGGCATATAGGTTCCTTAAAGAGTAGTGAGAAAGGGGCTAAGATGTGAGTAGAAACATCTAGTTTGTGTGATGGGCCATTTGCTGATGTTCTGCAGGAGCACTTCTTTCACTGGATTGGTGGGGGGAAAAAAACCCCACACTTGCTTTTTTTGACTAATCTGCCTTTCTCTGCTGCAGCCTTACAGCTTCTCATTTGAAGGTGAAAAAAAACCAAACAAAATCAAAACCCCAAAGAGTAATTATTGGGTGGCTGCTTTGTCAAGAAAAAAAATCTACTATAAATCTGAATGTCTTGTCCCTTTTTCTGTTATCCCAGTACCAACCTCCCACACACAGTCTTGGACTGCAGGAGGGATGCAGGATATTGAACTAGGAAATCACCAAGGCATGGGAGCTGCTCTAGAACATATTGCTTGCTGCAGTACGCCTGTGAAAAGTACTACCAAGCACTCTGGGGAAAGTAGAGGGGAGTGTTCTTATCTGCTCTGGTACCTGAAATGTTAAAGCAGAGAGGTGCTTGTGTGTTGCTGGAGTGGGGTGTAGAGGAATTCTGCATCCGTTGGCACATGATCCAAAGAGCTTCACCTCCACCGGTGGTAAAGGGCTGCCTAGCCCTGGAGCCAGAAAGGACTTCTCTTTCTGTTGTGTTGTGAGAGGGCAGAGGTTGCTTTAATGACATCAACCTGCCTTCTGATTGGGAGTGGGCCAGTACCACTTGGGTGGATACCTTGGTACTTCTCTGTAGGTGTCAAGGAGTGAGAAACCTGTAAGATTTGGCAAATGTCATAGACATGAAGGAACTCAAGTTTTGCTGCTGTGTTTCACTTTTGGCCTTTCTGCTTCCAGGCTCTCCAGGCAGTTCAGTGGTCTTTAACTCTCTGTAGCCAACAGCAGGTTCTTGACCAAAGCCTAGTTCTATCACTGACCTCTCTAAGTGGCTACAGGTATGCAGGCAGGGCAGGATACTGTCTGCCTGGTATCCATGATGGTGCATTGCAACTTCAGTCCCTTCAATTTTTTCCCCTCAGTTTAAAAATGCCATGAATGATGCTGTGTACCTCCTGTGCCCAAAGCCTGTTGTTCCTGTGGCACCCAAAGCAGGGAAGCTGAATGACTAGACAGTGCTTGGCTGTAGTCCCCAGCCAGAGCTTTCCTGTGTACCCCACTCTCTCTCTTTCCAGAGCCCCTCACCTACAGGTGCTCTCATTACAAACACTGAATTTTCCTTCCCCTATCCCCCTGCAGCAGAAAGGCTGCAGAGGAATACCATACAGCAAATAGTTTGACTCATGCACACCTTTAGCCTCTGTACTTGGCAATAAGACCTGCATTTGCACATCAGCTTAGGGAGGAATGATTTCCATAGCAACAGTAAGGATATGTGGGATAGCATGAATGCTGCCTCGGAGCATACAAAGCACCTTCTTAAGAAGTAACTGACTACACGAAAAAAACCTTAAAAACTTCTCACAATTGGCTGTGTGGAGGAGATGTTGTGTAATTCTGCTTTTGTTGTTGCTTTTTGTGGTCAAAGACAGACTATACTCAAGTTTTGGTTTATATAGCAAGACTCTTTTAAAAATCGAATTCCTGGGTGTAGAGAATGGGGGACTTCTGGTTTAGGTAAACTGTTAGTGGATGCAGACCACATAGAAGGGTCTGTGGCGGTTCTTTGGCAGCGCAGTGAATTAATACTCTTGGTGCACTTCTAAAGGGGAGTTACCTGAGCCAGGCATTGAGGAGGAGGGGAGAATGACAGCTCAGTTGGTTGAGGGTGAAGAGAAGCAGAATGAGCTGGTAGTTTCTTTAAATAACAGGTTTCATGATTCTTACTGGGGGCCAGGCTTTTTGCTGTCACCAGACAGGGATGTAATGCTCTACTACTTGGGGATGCAGAGAAACAAGACAGGGAATATGTGTGAAGGAAAGAAAAAGACTTTAATTCTTGGTTATGTGCATATGTCTGTCTTCCCTTTGATGCTGTTGTCCTCCTACTTCCCTTTATATTTTTCTGTTGCACAGCTCCACGTATGTGCAAAGCAATCTGGCATCTGGACATCCTCACCAGGCTTCTCTAGGGAAGGTGGGCAGACAAACATTTTGGCTTTTGTAGATTCAAGTGTGTTACCGCTTCAGGAGGGTTGGTCCTTTCCTGAGCTCCAGGGAGAGGCATCCCTGGGCACACATCTGCAGTGAGCTCTGCAGTGCCAGCCCTGGTTACCTGGATACACACAGCTGTGTATTTGTGAATGGTGTGTGAGTGGGAGGAATTGCTTCAACTCGTTATAGGTCGAATGAATAAAAGGAACAATGCTGATTTCATCACTTCCTTAGTAAGGTGATGTCTAATCAACTCAACATGCTGCACTGCAGCACAAGTGTCTTAAAAATAAGCAGATTTTGTAGGAGAAAATTTCTTCGTGTTTCAGATAGTTGATTCACTCTGAAACACATTAATGTTGGGAACATCTAAACCTGTTGGAAGTCCCATGCTCGAGCTGGACACTGCAAAACAGCTCCATGTGCTGTGGGATTCCTGCACCCTCCACACATGAAGAAATCTGTATGAATTTCTATAGCCCTTAGCTATAAAAAGCAAAGGTTGCTAGACCTTTTCCTTACATCTTGATGCATGATTGCTGCTCCTGACCAGAGTTGTTTGCTGACTTACACAACCAGCCAGTTTTTTTTCTTCCTTCCCAGCCTGAAGGTTGTGTCCTGTACTTTTCACGTGAGCGTGCAAAGTTGGTAGCAACAGCGAGAGGTATGGGAACATCCAGCATGAGGGGGCAGGGGGACAAGATGACGTACCTTTTTTTGCTTGGTATCTTAATAGTGCAGGAACAGTGACAACTGGCTCTCTGCTCTGTATGGACTTTGTTACAGACACACCTCTGCACACAAAGCTGCCGGGCCCTCATTTGCAAATCCTCTTTGGAAATACTCTGTGCTTTACCTTTGGCACTTGTCCTGAGTGGGAATCCTAGACTTATATCTTTGTATATGAGCAAAGACCAAGACTGTAGGATTTCTTCAGGCAATGAAACTGGGGATGGCAAGCCCAGCCTGCAGAGATCAATAATGGTGGGTTATCCTACAGCATCTGCTGCTGTGGGGTTTAGATATCAGGAACAAAGCGAGCTTTTTTCTTTTAATGTGTATCATGTATTCACAACTTATGCTTTAATAGGATTAAGCAGTCTGGGCAAAGTCTTGGCAGGGTGGCACATACCCTAGGGTAAGAAAGTCTAGACTACTTGCATGACCCAGGCATCCTCAACCCCTTGATGCTGGCATGTGAGTAGCTTGGCTTTGAGGGCACCTTGGTGGGTGTGGTGTGGCTCTAACACAAGCTGCCTTGTCCAGGACCGTGTTACTGTCCTGTAAACATGTATTTACCTCCTAACTTGAATTTTAAAGAGGCAAAAGGTGAGCTGGAATACTGCATGCACTGAAGCAAGTGTTGTACTGAGATTGCCCAGGGAGGTGGTGGTGTCACCATCCCCGGAGGTGTTTAAGGAACAAGTGGACACAGCACTTAGGGATATGGCCTAGCAGTTAGATTCTAGGATAAAGGTTGGACTTGATGACCCTGGAGGTCCTTTCCAGCCATGATGATTCTGAGGCATTTCCCTCTGAAGAGAATTGGGCAGGAACCATTAGGAGTTCCATGTCATCTCCCTCTGCAGAAATCTTTCCCTCCTCACCCTTTTCTCATCTTCCTTTGTTCTTTGTGTGTCATGGTCATAAAGAGACACGCAATGTGTAACACCGTGTGACCACCTGAGAGTGTCTTTGTTCATATGGTTGCTTACTCCAGGCCAAAAGCAAAGGAGGTTGAAAACCTGAACCAGTATGAGATGATGGCCAAGCAGGCAGTCTTGTGAAGCAAGACAGGAGTGCTTTCTCCTTACCAGCTTCTCTCTCTGCAAAGGAAGTACAACTTCTTTTTACTTACTGTGACATCCCAGCAGCCACACCTGCTCTGCTTGCATGCTGGCTGTCCTGGAGGCCTGAGATACAGAAGTTGTGGATGCATGCTTCAGTGCCTGCCCACCAAACTCTGGTACCTCTGAAGATGAAGCTCTGTGGAAGAATGTTCCAGTTAAAACCAATGACTTTAGAAGACCACTGCTGGAAACTGTTTTGTCTCATCCCACACATCTGTTCCTGCATGGAGCTGCAGCGTGTCTGTGTCAACCCTGTAAGGCAAAATACCACTTTCCCAGAAACGAATACGTTACTCATGAATATGTCAGATGGCATTGTTGCATATGCTGAGCAGAAAACAAAACGACAACAGTGGCTTGTTAAAAAAAGTCCTTTTATTGAAGCAGTGAAGATCCACGTGATCTTCCACCTACCCTTCAAGACAGTAATAACAGTGACTCAGCTTGGCAGTGCTGGTAGAAAGTGGTGGATGGCTTTGGAGTTGTTCTGTTAGAGGAAAAACACACATTAAACACAGACTTTGGCTGATCATGTATTGGTTCCTGAAACATGTCTGAGGAAGCTGATCTGGCTTTACTGCTCTAAGGCTGATGCTAAACACTCACAGGGAAAAGAAAGCGTCTTCTGCTGCTAACAGTCCCTCTGCCATCATTCTGAGGGGACACGTCTTTGCCTGCTCAGCTATGTTTTACAAAAACTAGTTTAGAATCTTGCCAGAGGCCACAGGGTGAGGCTCCCAGTTACCTGAACTGAGATCCCACCTCTCAGTTAATTTTTTTTTCTAAAGTCAGAATCATCATTGCTTTGATGGCTTGCAATGGAAAGCTTTGTAGCAGAGTGGGATACTCATAACTACTATGAACTATTCATAATGTAAATTGTATCAGGAAAGGGAGACCACTCTCACCTCAGATGTTTCTCTGTCAGTCTCCAAACAGCATGTATATAGGAGCTTGCAGGAGAACGCTCTAGTGATGTTTACCTAAAATAAGCAGGCAAAAGCCATTTACAAGGCAGTGGAGTAGACGCAGCAAAATGAGCATGGTACCTATGAGATAGACAAGCAAGTCCAGTGCTTCCCTGATGCTAAGGATTCATCTCCTGTGAGAGAGTGAAGGGAGGGATGTTGGGGAAGTGATGAATGTAGCAAGCTGTAGAACTATCAGTAGTGTAACTGCTCAGGGGTCTTTGTGAATAATAAAAGAAAAAAAATCTCTGCAGGGATGTGCTTCCCCTGCAGAGGACAACAAATGCTGCTCTGGGATTTGTTCCTTGTGTGGGTTGGCAGAGGTTCACACCTGTTGATAAGCCATCCTTTTGCCTGACTGCAGTCCTCTGGGATCTGACTTCCTAAAGGCAAACCACTGGCCTACACAGAAACTTGCATCATGAGTCGCATCTTTGGCATCTCCCTTGCTAGGAAGCACAGCTATGTGCTATGAATTAGGCAGGACAGAGTAAGTGAGGCAAGGGTGTCTGCCATTCTCTACCCAAATAGATTTGCATATAGAGGCTTTGGGGAAGGGAGCATCTATTGGTGCAACAGTCTCTACACCTTGTAGGCTTGTAGAGAGAGTATTGGTGATCTTGCTTCCTAAAAGGGGTAGCTGCTGGGACAGATTCTCAGTAGTCCACATCTTGCATAGATGCTTGCCTACCTGCTTGCCTGCTGAGTATGCCTAATGGCAACATGGTGGTGGTGTTCCTCTTGTGTTTCTCTAGCGTAAACTGCATTTTTACTTTTTAAATAGTCTCGGTTAAACTGTCTTTGGATCCATCCTCTGCTTTGACCACTGAGTACATAAACCTCTGTTTTCATCTTTGGCAAGGCACACACAGCCTTAGGCCAGGAAATCTTGCAGGTCCGTACTGAAACCCATACTGTATTGCTTGGTGGTTGAATTGTCTGCCACTGTAGGCTGTGTCTGCAGACACTGGGAGCTCACATTCAATCATCTGCAGGACAGTGCCTTGAAGGGTGTCTTACAAGAGCAGAGTAGCGTTGATGCCCTGTGGTACTGCCATGTGAAGTAGAAAGATGTCACAGGTGGCTTTCAGAAGGCAGAGAGTTCAGTTTAACTTGAAAAAGCCTTGGCAAGTGAAAACTTTTATTATCTTAATGCAAGGAAAAGTTGCTAAAGCTGAGGAGTTGAGGAGGAAAAGGGATTTTAGGTCACTGTACTGAAAATACACAGGTTTATCAGCATGGGGAACTGGGTGAGTTCATACAGGGCAATTTGGGAGAGAAGGGTATGGGCAGGGGTCCCTGCATCGCAACCAGTGGTGAAAGAGGAAAAGGAATTTCTCTTAATTCCTCTGCTGGAGGAAACTGCTCAGGTTTTCCCAGAGCAGCACTAAACTGTAACAGAGCTTGGTTAGGAATCTCTGGAGGTGAGAAACTGTTCAACCTTGCAAGCTGTTACAGCAACAACCCTATTAAATGGGCCCCTCATTGTTAACAAAATACCTGAATGTGCTGCACAGCAAGTGAGACCCCTCCAGCACCAGCCCTGGGAGGGCTAGCAGTGATTGTTCCTGGAGTGATTGTGACAGGAGCCAATGCAGATACCCTTATCTTGCTCTCAGAGCATATGGCTTTGTCATGTAACAGGGTGCCCAGCTCACTGTCCACTACATGTCCTCTGCCTTCATTCACTATGCTCTGGACTTCATGTGTTCCTATAGCATGAAAGTTCCACTGGATGCCAAAAGTAGTGAGGCTATTAGGAGGGCTGCAAGGAGCACAACAGCTGATCTGGGTGCTGCCCTGCATGATCTGGAAGCCTACAAGAAAGCTGGGGAGTGATTATTTTTTTTCTAGCAAGGCCGGTTGTGGTAGTACAAGCAGTGATGGTTTTAAACAACGAGAGGGTAGTTTCATATTGGATAAAAAGAAAAAAGTGTTTACAGTGAGGATGGTGAAACACTGGACATGTTGCCCAGGGAGGAGGTGGTGGCCCCATTCCTGGAGACATTCAAGGTCGGGCAGGATGATGCTCTGGGCAACCTGCTCTAGTTGCAGATGTCTCTGCTCACTTGCAGGGAGGTTGGACTAGATGACCTTTAAAGGTCTATCAGAATGGCAGGGATTGAAAGGGACCTCTGGATATCATCTAGTCCAACCAAATATCAAGGGTGGATTTTCTCTTGCATAGAAAATCTATAGAAGGCTAAAGACATCTACAGTCAAGATGGTCAAAGCAGGGAAGAAATTGCTCATCACTTCTAAACTCCCTGATACAATGAATGCCATCCTGGGCTACAAGACCCACTGATCTAACCAGTGTGTAAAATATAAATCAGCATTCCAACCCAAAGCATTCTATGACTATGTGATGTTGCTCCTGTGGTGAAATGTATCTGGCTCTGTGCATCTATACTGTTCCACAGTGCTGGAGGCACCAGCAGAGCCAGCACAAAGGTAGCTCCTGTGTCTTGCAAAGCAGCTGTGCTCGTATGACCCTTAGTAATAATAGCACTAGACTGTCTTACACACTTTCAATTAACCTATTTCCCAGCTCTGGTGAGGTGTCAGCAAAGCCTCCAGGTCTCTCATGGTCCATAAACGCTCTTTCACAAGCAAACTTGCAAAGGAGAAGAATCTTTCCTGCAACAGTTTCCAATGAAGTGAAACATTTTGTTCTACAAGTTGCAGGTTTCAACAAAACAAATCCCACGAACAAAGCAGCTCATCCAACCTATAACACAAACATTGAGCACTGTCTGTGCTCTCCAGCAAAACAGTACCAAACCACAGCACTCCTGCTGCATGTTGGGGGAAGGCAGGCAGGGAGATGGGAACAAGCAGCATGTGACAGACCTTAGTTAACTCTGTTTTCCATGCCAGGCTGGAGGGTGCTCAGCTGATAAGCTGGATGTAGGAACCTAGACAAGGCAGCACTGTAGAGATTTCCATGGATCAACATGCTTTGGTTACCAGGGCATTAAACAGTCTGCCTTGGTCTTCCCAGAAATTACATATAAAAAAATACATATAGTAGTCGATTCAGCTCTGAAATTGTTCTTGGGAGGTAAATGAGATTTTTCAGGGGTATCATAATCTTCTCAGATGGACGTGGAGAAGATCTGGGCTAAGAGCAACAGCTGTACAAAGTACCACCCCGAATGTGACCTTGGGTTAAGCAATATGGATTATGGGGTTTTGTTTTCTGAAAGCAAGCACTCACCCCTGCTGTTTTAAGTGTGCTTTGAGTGGTGCAAAAAAAAGTGGAGAAAGTAGAGGTGAGAGAACTTGACTATGAAGACTATGGCAAGTAGGTCTCTAAAATGAGAAGGGGGGAGAGAAGAGAGGGACCACAGTCGCTATCAGCAAAGTCAGCTTGCTGCTCATGATACAAAGACTGGAGACCTGTAACCAGTGGTGTCCCCCAGGGATCAGTGCTGGGTCCAGTTTTGTTCAATATATTTACTAAGGACGTTGATGATGGGACAGAGTGCCTTCTCAGCAAGTTTGCTGATGATGCTAAACTGGATGGTCTGGCTGATTGACCTGCTGGCTGTGTGGCCGTTCAGGAAGATTTGGACAGACTGCAGAGTTGGACAAAGAGGAATTTAATGAGGTTCAACAAGAATAAGTGCAGAGTCCTTCACCTGGGAAGGAGTAATGAGATCATCTCCATGGAGAGGAACCTTGGAGTTTTGGTGGACAGTAAGTTATCTGTAGAACAGCTATGTGCTCTTGTGACCAAGAAGGCTGATGATATCCTGAGATATATTAAGAGGAGTGTGTCCAGCAGATCAAGGCAGGTTCTCCTCCCTTGTGAGGCTGCATCTTAAATACTGTGTCCAATTCTGGGCTCCCCAGATCAAGATGGACACAGATCAGCCTGAGAGAGTCCAATGGAGGGCTACAAGGCTGATTAAGGGACAGGAGCACCTATCTTACGAGGAAAGACTGAAAGACCTGGGGCTTTTTAGTCTGGAGAGGAGAAGCCTATGAGGGGATTTAATTACTGTATATAAATATATGAGGGCTAGATGTCAAGAAGAAAGAGACAATCCCTTTTCACTTGCGCCTTCTGATAGGACAAGAGTTAATGGATGTAAGTTAATGGCTGTAAATAGAGCACAGGAAGTTCCACCTCAGCCTGATAGCCCATTGGAACAGGCTACCCAGGGGGGTTGTGGAGTCTCCTTCTCTGGAGACACTTAAAACCCACCTGGATGTGTTCCTGTGTGACTTGGTCTAGGTCATCCTGCTGTGGCAGTGGGATTGGACTAGATGATCTTTCTAAGTCTCTTCTGATCCCTAATGATTCTATGATTCAACAAGAGAAAGGACTTCCTTACTGTAAGGGTTACAGAGCAATGGAACAGGCTCCCCAGGGAACTTGTGGAGTCTCTTTGTCTGGAGACTTTCAAGGCCTGTCTGGACACGTTCCTGTGTGACCTGCCCAAGGTTCTGTGGTCCTGCTTGAGCAGGGGTGTTGGACTCCACCTCTGGAGGTCCCTTTCAGCCTCTAATGATCTGTGTATCTTCAGAGTAATCCTCATGGCATTGCTTTGGTCTGGATGGTTGCAGTCTTTCTGTGGCTGACAGACCACAGTGATGGTTAGCTACTGCTTACATATGTCACGTGATCCCTGGATGTGTTTTTTCAGCTTAATAATCAATACTCATGTGGGCAAATGTTACTGCTTTAGCTTCAGTTTATGGTTTTGCAACAGGAATTGCTGATATGACAGCCTGACTCCTTCAATTCAGTGGAGCTGAATTGTTGCTGAGAATCCAGTAGCCTGCCTCAGGAGGTGCTACTGCGTGTATAATGGATGCTGCTCTTTGACTCCAACTCTGATTGTTGGTGATCTTGGAATAAAGTTGCCTTGCTGATATCTTGTGAATAAGCTGTGGTATTATTATTGTGACACTGATCGGAGTGACGATGCACTTTTATACAGTTGTCCCAAGTTGTTGGCCCCTGACTAAGACAGGATAAAATTTCTTGTTGCCAACCTTTGAGTCACTGCAAAATCAATCCCAGCACTTCCTGTTGCAGTAAAAGCCAATCCTGTTTGTTTTCAGGTCAAGTGAAAAGTAATTTTTATGGTAATGACTCAGAACTATCTAAATAGGCAGACACAAGCTTAGGATCCGCCTTTACGCCGAGTGAAAGAGTGAGACCTTATGTCTCGAGAGCTTCACAAAAATTTATCTTTAGGCTGCTCTTATTCTTTTTTAATAATTTTTTAAGATTAATTTATCATGAATGTAAACATGTTATTCCTTATCTTTTCCTACTCCTTGTTTTTCTTATTTATTTAATATAAAAGAGAAAGTGCTGTGTTGCAGGATGGCTTCATGAAAAGGGACATGATCTGTCAGAATTGGTACCGAGAGCATGAATCCCATAAAGTCT
>JAOXOE010068431.1:0-30163 GCA_028565055.1 Phoeniculus purpureus
TGCCATTGGCCTTCTTGGCCACCTGGGCACACTGCTGGCTCATGTTCAGCCAGCTGTCAATCAACACCCCCAGGTCCCTCTCCACCAGGCAGCTCTCCAGCTTCTCCAAGCCTATAGCGTTGCTGGGGGTTGTTGTGACCGAAGTGCATGACCTGGCACTTGGCCTTGCTGTCCTGGCACTGGTTGCCTGGGAGAAGAGCCTGACCCCCACCTGACTACAACCTCCCTTCACGGAGTTATAGAGACAGAGAAGGTCCCTCCTGAGTCTCCTCTTCTCCAGGCTAAACACCCCCAGCTGCCTCAGCCTCTCCTTCCAGTCCCTTCCCCAGCCTCGTTGCTCTTCTGGACCCACTCCAGCCCCTCCATCTCTTTCTTGCAGCGAGGGGCCCAGCACTGCCCCCAGTGCTGGAGGGGAGGCCCCCCCAGAACGTAGAGGTACCACTTCCGAAGGCTGAACTCGAACAAGCAGTGGTGCTCACCAAAAGGCTGCAGAGAGCTGAAGCGCAGACTCACAGTGCTGTTTGACAAGAACTGGAGCGCAGCAGTGCCTTGCAAATGCAGATGTGGCTGCAGACCTGTCAGCTAAACGTCCCCCTGGCAACTCCATCCTACTAGGCAACGATCTGGAAGACCTCAGCGCACAGATGAAGCTCCAGAAGCCATTTCAGGGATCCCGACTGCTCCTGGTCGCTGTCTACAGCGCACGTTTACCATTCGCGGTGCGTCACCAGCATGCGCAATCACTTACAGCCCACACGCTAAGGAGCTCTCTAGCTGAGGAATGAAAAGCATTAACATGCCGAGGGTCTGGAGACACCTGAATTTGGGAAGGCTCCCAGCTTTGCTCTGCAACACCTGGACACCTCGGCCACACCACGCTGAGCTAACGAGCGCAGCCCGCACACACACGGCAGAACCGATGCCGCTGCGCACAGTTTACGCAGCCTCTCGGGAGCACAGCAGCTCCAAACGCTGCTGCAGACACCAGGCTGTGCCTTCCTAGGAGGAGTTTAGTGGATGTCAGTGAGCCCCGACTTAACGAAACGCTGCGCCAGTACTGCATGTAATTAACTTCCTTGGCTGGCCTCACAGCGCCGTCTTCCCCGGTCTGATCTTGTCTGCACAAACCCCGTTACAGTTTCGTGCAGGAAGGAGGCTCACGGAGACACCCGCCACAACTAAAGCTGCCCCAGATTTAGAAGGGCTCTGCTGATAGAAGCGAAGACACCATGGCACCAGCGCACAGACAAAACACAGGACAGAGCTTCTTTAGGAAGCAAAGTATCTGGAGAGTAAACCCGAAGGACAGATGCCATCCTGCTAGCCGAGCGGCTGAGTCTAATGAAGGGGGAACACGGA
The DNA here is from genome assembly GCA_028565055.1 of Phoeniculus purpureus. Classification (NCBI taxonomy): domain Eukaryota; kingdom Metazoa; phylum Chordata; class Aves; order Bucerotiformes; family Phoeniculidae; genus Phoeniculus; species Phoeniculus purpureus. The sequence continues at coordinate 1,360 of JAOXOE010068431.1, forward strand.
CGATGTGGGATGGGGGCTCTGAAACGACTGCTCCCACCTCTGCCACATGGTGTCCATGCCAGCGGCACGAGCAGAATTCGAGGGGGTGGTTTCATAAGAAAGGCCGGGAACCAGCCCTTGCTCTGCTGCCTTCAGGACGCAGGTTTTCTAACCCTTCCAGCGTGGAAGCCGGCGTTTTACGCAAACCGTTTCGCTTGTCACTTACAACGCACAACAATGCGACACGCTCCCACTTATCCGACTGTACCAGGCTTAACACACACGGAGTGCTCAAGGAGCCGTCGTCCTAGTCAGGGGCGTCTGACTAGTGACCAGATAAAGTTTCTTGTTGATGCTGCTGCTTCTGTCCTTTGCACGCAGATGCCCCACGGGCACCCTGCTAGGGAAGTGCAAACACACGCACGCGAGCGAGTTTGCCTGGGAACTCCTAAGCCAAGCCCCAAAGTACACGTGAGCGTGTGACCGCCACAGTCCTCTTCACTCTTGTTTCCACTCCTACTCCTTACATTTTTCTTTGTCCTTCTAAGTGTCTTGAAGACGATGCCTTTTGCTTTCTCTGGATTTGTAGCCGCTCCTCAGCACTTACCAGGGAGCAAGCACTTCCAAGCTTGCAGCACGCCAGACCGTTCTTTATTGTCCACCTTCCACAGCAAGTTTGCTTCAAGTGGGTGAAAATACTGGTTCCTCCAGCTGTGAGACAGAGCTGACAATGTACCAGGAGCTAAATGAATGGCACTTAAGCCACTTCACCACACAGCTCTGGCCTCGCCAAGGGAGAGCCCAGGAAAACCAGACCTGCTGATTCTGCCTGGCTTGTCCTTAGCTGTTAACACAAACACAAAGCAGTTTCTTTTTAATCACTTGAAGAGTCAGTGCGATCAGGAAACTGACAAAAGGTTCATGGAAATCAACCAGTGTTGCTCCAGTGCTGCTGCAGCTACTAAACAAACACCAGTGAGGACCCAGCGCTGAGGCCAGAGGAGATGCTGACGTGATGAAGGCAAGCGGCGGAAAAGTCAGCAGTCATTACACAGCAGGTGCTCTGCTACAGCAGCATGGGACCTCCAGGGACCGAAGTGCTGCCACCGACGCATTTACGCTGCTCGGATCAGGTCTCACCAGCAGATTGCACTGCTTCTAACTACTAGAGAAGTTCCTGCTTACAGCCCTTTTTCGCTCGTCTGAACAGACCTTCATCCAAAAGTCCTTCAGTCACTTAACCTCTTCTCCAGAATACACGCGGAGGAAACACTTTCAAATTGTTACTACAAATCCTTTTACAGACCGGATGCATCACAAGTGCTCGAAGACCCCAGCTGAAGACACGATGGCAGAAACTCTGCGACCTTCGTCTTCAACAGTGAAACCCGGTTTCATCTTTCAAAACGCAGTCAGTTCCTGTGCTGAAGGCTGAGGGAAAGATCAACGTCATCAGCCTTCCTGCGGGAGACAGACCAAAACCTGTGGATCACAGGTGCTTCCGCGATGCTGCCCAGAAGTACCTGCTGTTTCTCACCCACGTTCCCGGTGGACTGGAGGAAGCGTGACACCCCTGCGCGACGCCAGCAGAGACAAACCTCCGCGTGACCTTGCGAAGGCAGCTCTGCTACCGAGCACGGTGACCCGAGCTCGGGATCCAGCCAAGCGCTGGCATTTGAAACAGACCAGGACTGCTAAAGCACTTCAGAAAGCAAGAAGCGGCAGAAGCGCTTTGGACAGGAAGAACTGGCAGTTCTGCTCAGAGCAGCAGCCGCTCTCTTTGCTGAGACATTTGCAAAGTCCAGTCTGACGGCATTCTAGTGCCTCAAAGCACAACACTCCCAAGGCTCCGTTAGTTCTCTCAGTAATGGTCTGTTTCTTACTGGCATCAAGGACACGGCTTCAAATCCACTCCAGACAGTGTTTTCCCAGTTAGGCAAAAACATGAAGCAGCTCACAGTGACCTTAAACACGCCGACAGCATCCCTGCGCGTGCTTGTTAACGAAGACCAAGCATCAGGAACTCTCTGGCCTAGTCACAACCGTCACTTCCAAAAAGGTCAGCAATGTCAGAACAACAACCGATCTACAGAAGGGGTCCATTCTGAACTCCGAGACACAAGTTCCACAGGGTTATTTTGCCTGCTAACGTCACATGGACTTTTTAGAATCTTCATCTCCAGTAAGAAAACGGGTAGAGCAAAAAGCTGAAGTAACCTCTGTGGGATTATCTGTGGCAGAAGACAGCCCTCGATGAAGTACGTCCAGTACTACCTGGTGCACACGTACCCCGTTACACCCCATGTGCCAGCCACAGCGGTGCCCTATGGTAAACCCTGAGCAAGCGTTTGCCCATTCTTCAAACGACTTCAGACGGACACTCGTGCACAGAAAGCACCTCGGGAGTTGCCTGTAGCTGCCCTGTTTCTAACCCAGCTACTTTAACTCCTCCTCCACAACTCCACAGCCATACTTGCCAGAGAAATTCTTTCCTGCTACCCCATCAGAGCCATTCGCACACTTCTGCCAGCCTTTTCAATTTACTGAAGGGAAACTGAGGGACAGCAGAAGGCAGCTGATCCTGTACGGCTCCGGTACAATCGCAGACAAGGCACAACCAAGAGCCCTCTCTGGAGACTTTTCTTATGACAAATAACAACCTTTTGAGGAAAAGGAGACTGATAACCATTCAACATCATCCTCTAAACACCCGAATCACTTGAAGGCGACAAACCAGTCGGTTCCTCCCGGCATTGCGACAAATTAATTGTGAGCGTATTCCAGTGCCTTGACGTGAATTACAATCCGCTCCTCCTAGAAGGCGGCGGCGGGGGTCAAGGCTAAGCACATTTATATGCGTTTTTAAATCCACTAGGTCTCCCACAGCTGCCCACCAGAACAGTAACCCAGGGTTTCTTTCTTTCCCTTTCATTCGCACAGCGAACTCGGCTCGCCGAGTCGGCTGCGTAACACCCGCGCAACACCCGCGCAGCAGAGACAACACCGGGGACTCACCGTTGACGCAGACTTCGGAAGATCTGCAGAGGCCATCCTCAAACAGGCAGCCTGAAAACACAACAGAACGTAAACATTAACACAGGATATCCTCCAACATGGGGATAACTAGTGCAGACGGAAGACTCGGGGACTACTCGCAGCTCAGCAAGAGGCAGGCATTTGCTCAGCCTCAGGAGCCTACAGCAGGCAGGACAGAAAGGCGAGGGCACAGAACCAGGCGACAGCACTTCGCACCGACTGGTCACGCCCAGAGCAAACTGGCGCTTGTCTTCCCCCTCCTTCTGAGGTGCCTGTTTTCTCTCAGCACGTCTCTCATTTAGCATCTGAGAAGCAGTAACGCTTCCACGCACCACAAAAACACTCACTGAGCAGTCGGAAGCTTCCTTGCAGTGTTTCTACTGTGATGAGACGCACTCAGGAGTCAGGCGTAAGTTGCTCAAACTAGGACCACACCTGGGTCCTCAGGTGAGCTAACTCCTTGGAAAGAGGCTTCAAACACTGAGCCATCGCACTAACCATCGCTCCTAAGAACAACCAAGCCCTATTTGCATTTTTATTAGTCGAGTTGGAAGAACCGGGTCCCTCTTTCCCAGAGGTTGCCTTACAACCACCCGGACAACAAGCAGTGGGCAAGAACAGCCGTCCCATCTACACTCACCAGTCAGAAACTGAGAGAACACCAAACTGCAAAACCCTTCCTGCTGCGGAGGGTTGTCTTCCTTCTGTGCCCTTTGTTCAGCTGCCACCTCGCGTCTCCCCGCGCCAGCAGACCGCAACAACCTCACATCGCTGTGAAGCTCTTGCCTGCCCGTGTGCCTTTTTAATCAAAATACTGGCGAGCACCTCTAACAGCCCAGACCAAAAACCCACCGCACACTTCAACTGCTCCACAAGTCCGTGCTGCTGAGAGACACTAAACAGGGACTAACCGGGACCGCCCACCCTGGGCACCTCAGCTGGGTGTCCCTAACACCAGCTGTGAGTGACTGTGGACAGTGAGCACCTGTCTTGCTTCCCTACAGCCAGCCCGAGAAAGGGGCACGGGAGGGGCACTTCAGTCTGCTCAGCTCTAACTGAAAAAATCCAGACAGCAAACAACAACAAAGAGTCAAATGTGGGTTTTGGGCAGAAACTGGACCAAGAATCCATCCGATCATGACACAGTCCTCTCACTAACAGAGGTGAGAGACAGTCGTGCTCCGCCTGCTGAAGCTGTGACCTACCCTAACCAGGCTGGTCAGGTGGCCAAGGCCACAGAGTTGTGGTCAGTGGAGTTAGAGCCAGCTGGTGGCCGGTCACGAATGGTGTCCCCCGGGGCTCAGGCTGCATTAGGTTCTAAGAACCTGCTTGAGTGACACTCCAAGCCTCTAAATCACCTTCACTGGAAATGAATTCCATGCAGAAGGTGACAGATCCCACGAAAACATGCAGGTAGGCCACTGAATTTCTGCATCTCATTGTAGCAGCACACCTTGGACAATGGCAAGGGCTTTCCAGTGCCTACACTCAGCAGAGATCTCCCCTTCCATCACTACAACCTCCTCTGTGCCCATTCCCCATCCCACGGTGGATGTCCTTTGTGCCCCAGGGTTAGCAGACCTAAGGCACGTGATGGTAAGGAGAAGGGAACGGAAATGTTCGTATCACGACTCACCCATGAGAAACTACTTCCCAGCCTCCTCCAGTGCCCCAGAGAACTGCTCTGGACTGGCCGTGCCCGAGGAATCCAGCCTCTCACTACTAGCGACGGTTAGTCCTGAACCTTCGCGATGCAGAAAAGAGGGCAGAACACCTTCACAAAGAGACTGCCACAGCGCCACACCCTGCTGAAATGCAGAGCGTGAAGACGGGCGAGGAAACTGAGCAGCTCGGAGACACTACGAGGTAGAAATGCAGAGGAGCCACTGGCGAGAGAGAAACGCGGCTTTGCAGAGGAGGCAGATACCACCAACCACACTGCGCACGAACTGGGGGAGAGACAACGTACGAGGAAAGAGAAAGCATTTCAGAGAGAAACACGTTGGGAAACATTTCGGGAGCGAGGAAGTTAAAGAACAGCCTTCACAGAAAGGTCTGTGATGCGTGATGAGCTAAAAGCGGTAGCAAGTCCCGAGGACAAAGATAAGCCAGTGGGAGACCAGAACGGACCGGTTCTCCTGACAGCAGATTACACCGGCGTTACAGGAGTGCTGCCATGGGATTTCAGAGAGCCTAACAGAAGGGGGCTCGCACTTCTTGCAGGCACCCCGAGAACAGAAGTTGCTTTGCAATAATTCCATCGACGATTCGCCAGCCTGTTCTCAAGCTTCATTCCTCCAGTACGGACTGTATTTCTTTTCCTCCAAAAACGCTGGGTGACAACCTTCCATGAAGCTCCAGACATGTGCCTCCAGCATTTGCACAATTCCGCGAGACACGAGTTGGGTGAGGTTCACACGCAGTCTGGCGCCTCACATGGGAGGCTTCTGCAGCACTCCTACAGTATTTTAATGAACCGGTATTGTTCAAAAGAAATGTGTTTCCTTCAGGATTTGGACCTCTGCCAAGACACTGAACCGTGACCTTTCGACGTGTTCTTGGAGACCTTCTATCTGATGAATCTCTTACAGATCCGGCCGTGTGCAGACAGCAAAGAGCAGTGTGCACGCAGCACTCCGTGCATCAACACAGCGACTGTGAAAAGCCCCAGTTGCGAGCAAAACCCCCTCTAAACAAATCACAAAAAAGCCCAACAAACAAATCACCCAAACTTGACCAAGCCTGGTGACCCGTCTCCGCTGTTGTGCAAACAACACGTCACACAGAGGCGCAGGAATGAGAGCCTTCAATTCACGCCCAAAGGGGTAAATCCTTGCTGTGCAGTGCAACCTCCCTTGCCGCGCTCTGTCAAACCAGCGCGAGAGTGCAAGAGGAACGTCTGAAAGCTCAGGTGTTGTTTCGCAGAGGCAGTAAGAGATGCAAACCACGGAGGAGTGTCTTGTGGCACGCTAGTGCATGCAAAGATGCAGGCACTTCATCGAGCTGTGCTGGGGATAAGCTTACCCACCAAACTCACATCAAGCAGTAGCCCTTCTGAGAAGGTGGCTCCGCTGAAGACTATCCCGGACCAGAAGAACAATCATTCCATCCGCAGTTCTCTTCTGTCTGTACAATTTCCTGGAACGTTTTCACTGAAGGCCACGTGGCCAAAACCAGTCGAGGTCATGGAACATGAGATGCGTTTCTGTTCTGCTGCTGGAGAACGTGCACAGCCCGACTCTTGGCTGGAGCTTTCTTCAGGATGGCTTCAGGCTTATACAGCTGAAAGGTTTCCTTCTACCGATACAACTCCACTTCCGCTAGAAAGGTAGCACCAGAACAACTGAAACAACAGCCATGTGCACCGCTTTCTGTGTAGTGACCTCAAACAGCTCTACCAACGTCACAGAGCACAAACCATGAACTGAACACATGTGGAAAAACAGCCCTCAGAGTGGCCCAAGTCTGCTGCAGCATCACATCAGAGGAACCCAGCTTACACAGAGCGTGAGCACAGGGCACAGCTGCCACGGAACCGGAGGGGACTGCTTATGGCTCACAGCACAGTAAGTGCACCTGCATCCTCCCTGCCTCCCCAAAACCCCCTCACTTGCTTCACACTCAACAGCTCTGTCCATGTCAGCTGATGATGCGCATTAGCATCCACGTTACTGGGTTCAAGGCAGAATGCACTTCTAGAATCTCTACACACACACACTCGTGCTTGTCTTTACACTTGTGGAACAACAACTGGGCCTTTTGTCACTCCAGAACAAAATGATGAATATGAGCCAGCAGGGTGCCCAGGTGGCCAAGAAGGCCAGTGGCATCCTGGCCTGGATTAGAAAAGTGTGGCCAGCAGAAGTAGGGAGGTCGTCGTCCCCCTGTATTCAGCACCAGTGAGGCCACATCTTGAGTACTGTGTCCAGCTTTTTGTATTTGGGCACCTCAGTACAAGAGAGATGTGGAGCTGCTGGAGCAGGTGCAGAGGAGGGCAGCTAAGCTGGGGAAGGGCCTGGAAAATAGATCTTATGAGGAAAGACTGAAAGAGCTGGGGCTCTTTAGCTTGAAGAAGAAGAGGCTGAGACGAGACCACATCACTCTCTACAGCTACCTGAAAGGATATTGTGGAGTGGTCAGTGCTGGTCTCTTCTCACAAGCAATTAGGGGTAGAACGAGAGGGAACGGGTTCAAGTTACAACAGGGGAGGTTTAGACTTGACATTAGGAAGAATTTTTTCACAGAAAGGGTGGTCAGGCCCTGGAATGGGCTGCCCAGGGAGGTGGCTGAGTCGCCATCCCTGGACGTGTTTAAAGATGGTTTGGATGAGGTGTTGAGGGATCTGGTTTAGGGGTGAACTTGTAAAGTAGGGTAGATGGTTGGACTCGATGATCCCAGAGGTCTTTTCCAACCAGAGTGATTCTGTGTGTGACTCTGCGTAACACCTCCCAACCACATACCTTTGCAGTCGTATGGACCCCTCTGTTGCTACTATCAGTCAAATGTGTAACTACAGAAGGTAAGAAACTAGCCTCAGAAGAGATGACTGGGTTCTCCTGCCTTCTGCAGTCCAAACAGCTCACTTTCCCACACCTCCATTCCCAGACGGATACCTGGCTCTATACTCTGAAGATTACAGACAGAGACACAGAGAGAGAGATAGATTAGACAGATAGATGAGAGAGATAGACAGATTCACAGCTGAAAGTGAAACAGCAAAATAGACGGACAAACTTACACTACCTCATAGAAGCTTTTTAAATATCATTCTTACTAAAATACCAAGAGATTTCGGGTGACTCACAAACGCCTGAAATATGGGAGTTATTTTCATCCTGAACATTTTGCATTTATGATGAAGAGAAGCTAAAAGTACCTTGCTTTTGTCTCTTGTTATTTGCTGCTTATTTCCCACCTTCCCTTTTTGTACGAATAATAACACACATTGCATTTTCACTTGAGAAGCTGCTGCACATGAACCACCCCCATCAGCAGGAGGCCTGGCAGATAAAAAGCACTAAGCACCCAGTTGCAATTACAGACCAAAGATGACTGCTGATTCTGCTGACTGCTACGCGCTGTTTCTCCCACCTTCAGTCAGCGCCCAAGTAGAATTAGTGTTTGTCTTTGAGAACCACAGATAGGTATCTAGGTATTTTACACATGTGCGAGTCTACGGGAGCCTCTGTATATTATACCTGCATTATAGAGAGACTTTTCATTGTTATCATTACAGGGTTTTTCAATTATTGTTACACTAAGAAGGCGATTAAGCAGGTGCCAAAACATTGGCATCTAGTGCCATCTAAGGTACCACAACCTAGAACACCCACAACACATTGAGAGATACAGTACGGGACTTCTGAGAGATTTGGTCCCTTCTAGAGTGTCAGAGCAGTCAGAACACCCACAGCCCTTGAAACAACACAAGGAACCCTTCCTTAGGCAGCTCAACCCCCTGCAATGACGTCAGCGAGCCACGCAAAACAGTCCCGTCTCTGTCAGTTGGTCTCACAGGTTTCTCTGTGGTGCTCTTGGAGTTAAATGTCAACTCTGGACCGATGTGACCTCAGATGACACCCTTCTGCTGTCTCTTTTGAGATGTCAGAAACTCAAATTCTACCTCTGAAGAAGTACTTCAAATCTGGGAATTTTGTTGAGACTCAGTCACCTGAAGACCTTCGAAAAAAACAGACTCAGATGATACAAGGACCCCAGAGGAAGGAAGACCTGAAAAAGGGGCACGGTACATTGTCTTTAACTCCTTCACGAGACCTGAAGGTTTGCCGAGTGTCTCGACATTCGTTCTGCTGCCATCGTACCCTTGGCTTTCTGGCTCCTACCCACCTCATTTTTCGGTGCTGCGGGTGGCTGCATTTCCACAAAGCAGAGTGCAGCCGACACCAGGGAGTATCTTGTTCCTGACAGAGGCACTGACAAGCTTTCATGGATTTTCCAAATAACAGCTCTGGATTCTAAATGTTCAGGACAGAAATAGGAGGTAAAGCAGACTGGAAAATTCCTCTTGCTTCTTTACAGAGGAGATGCTGTTCCTCAGCTAAACTAGGACCAGGAAAGTGAATTAACCTTTCTCTCTACTTAAAGAAGCAGAAACAGGCTTTCCCTTTTCTGTATTTGGCCATAGTTGCACAGAGAGCCTTCTGTTGCTTGTAAGCAGCTCTGAACCAGCAATGACTACGCACAGCAGAGCACAAGGCTTGCCCTGCAAGGGTAGCCTTACCATAGGTAGACAAGTAGAGGAAGCGGGCCCGCCTCAGCTTCTAAAGGAGGGTAGGAAACAGCTACTAACTTTGCATCTTGTCCCTGGGAAACCTCCCTAAAAGTACTTGAAATTATCTACATATTCTGTAATATTCTTAGAAAAAGAAGTCTCAGACTTGAAGCTTTTCCACAGAGACCTGAGGCTCAGAGGCGCAGTCACCGTGCCCGGTCACTGGCACAGACTGAAAGACAAGCCTGTGCGATGAAAACCAATCTAACGGGTTCATTTCCATATATGGGCATTTTGCGATGACTACGCTTCAGGGGAGCTGCGGCCCAAAGACCAGCTACTGACCATCGCCAGGAATGGTTTCATTCATCTCTGCGTGCAGGAAAACACCCAGAGCGCTCCTCACAGGTCTGCCTGCAGCCCACGCGTTGGCTGCCCGGAGGCGCTAAAGGGGGTGTGGTGCACCTAAACAACGTTCAACAGTGTGGCCGTCAGAAAGTGGCCAAACACCGCCTCTGGTAGCCTTAGGATTCCCAAAACATCCACCTGACAGTCATCTGTGGAGCCGACAACAACTTAGGACTACCGGCTTGCTTCCGTCCCCCTTTCAACTCAACGGAAAGGCTGAATCTCCGTCTGTGCTTCCCCAGTCACGTTAGGCTTGGAATCGTCGTTTTAAACAGGCTCACCCCACTTTATGCTGGATGCTGACAAAACAGGAGGACAAAGGACATTAGCACTTCAACCTACCCTTCAACCACTTCAGCCTAAGACTTCAATCTTCCTGTCGCTACTGTTTAGTCACTAATAATTCATCACTGGGGCAATAAACCAGTCTGTAGAGAAGACTGTCATCAAACACACCCCAAAACCAAACTACAAAATGCAAGAATCACCCTCAAGCCAGGACAGATGGCTTCATGTTTGACTTTGTTACTCACACCTATTTGTGATGTTCAATGCGTCTCACATCTCTAAAGTTTTTAAACTGTACTTACAGCAGTGACATTTTTCCACCTTAAAATGAATGACCAGCTGTCCCTTGGGACTGGCACTGCGAAGGGTGTTTTGCAGGTTCACACTACTGATCAGAACACAGAAGTTTGTTGCTGGCTATACTGAATGGGTAAGATGCAGTAGCAGCAGCACAGCTTCAGTCCATTGTCTATGTGCCAGTAATCAAGCTTTAAAAATGACAAGATTCCATTCGTGCAACACTTGTGGAGGGTTCCCAAGGCACAGACCTGGGCATTACTCACTGCACTACATCCGCACCCTGCACAGAACAACACGGAGCTCTGATGCTGTGTAACTCAGACAGCAGGCACGAAACCAGAGATTCCAGCTATCCAAAATGATCTGAGTTCAGAGGTTAGTTTTCAGCTTGACAAGTGACAGATCAAGTCTCTATTTTTGTGTCCACTGCATCTGAATCCCTGAGTGATCCCTGCAGAAAAAGCACGAGGGAGCAAAAACGTAAGGCTGGCCCAAGTCTATTTCCAGTCCTGTAGGAGTGTGACAGCATTTCATTTCCAGCAGATGCTGAAGCACCACAGGATCACTTGTTAGCTCCTACAGCTCCACGCGGATAAATATGGCTCCACAGGGCCTGGGCATTGCACACAGTCAGAAGGACACAAGGAGCAGCACCAGCAGAACAGCAGCGTGCGAGCCCTCCACGGCCAGTAAGAGCAGCTGGAATCCAAGCGCAAAGAAGCAGAGCCCACATCCGAGCCCATGTGCCTCGTCCACAAAGCAGGGCTACGCAGCACCTGAACTGCGCTTTCACCTGAGGCCAACAGCTCAAACACTGGTGGCTGACTAACTTCTGATGACTAATAGAAGTTGTTCCACTTTTAATGGAAAAAATTCAAAGACAGGGTAAGAGAATACATTCCTGCTACTTGACCCAATTCCAGCTTAACACTGTACATGCTGCTTCTGCACAGCCACCCTCACACTCCCACTGCTTCCTGCTCTGCTGCTGCAGAAGGCAGCACTGTTGACTATTTCCAGCTGAGATCTTTACAGTTTCCATTCTCCAGAGACTCTTTTCTATCTCTCAGCTCAGATGGAAACACAGGCAGAAGATGGAATGTTTTTCTGCCCCTTTTATGACAGCTGCCGTTTGGTCAACAGAGGTGGTAGAGGGAGCACCGCAGAATCACCAGTGTGACGGATTCCCCAGCAGAAGGAAAACTTTAAGAATACAGGTTGGCCATTTACACCAGGAGAGCTCTGCCGGGACCTGGAGTCTGCTTCTTGCAAGTGGCCATCAGCTCTCTCTCAGAGGGAGCATCAGAAAACCTTCCTAGTGAGAGGCAACAGCTTTGAAAACCCAGAGCTAGACGCTCTATCTGGACTGTGATGTCTGAGAAGTATCATTTCCCCTTCAGATCTCAATTACCCTTTTGTCTTCCACGAGACTCCTCAAAGACCTGGTGATGGACAGGCAAAAATGCTGTCTGCTCTTCACAAGCACAAGGAGAGGTGCCACACACCGTGTCCCAGATGTTGTGAAAACTACGCAATTAACAGTAGTCTGTGTGCCCCCTGTGCGTCTCCTCTTGCCTCAAAGATCCTACTGTCTACACAGATGGCATCAACCTCTTCCGCTTAACCGGAAAAGTGTCTTGGTTTTTAAACATAGGAGTGGAAAACTGTTACCAGACCTTCTGGCTCCTAATACCTCATACACAGAACTAACAGGCTTCCTTCTTACTTCCTCAGCATGCTGCCCTGCTCACAGGTAATAGTTCATCACCTTATTGTTCTAAGCCATCAACAGAAGACAAACTTCAGGCCAGAAAACGTCACCATCTCCATTACAACCTAATGAGGTTAGGCTGGAACCAGTTCTCAGTGTATTCCATCTTTGTGCCTTTGGACAGTCATTTTTACTATCAATTCATTGAGACACAGAGTTTTGACAGGAGACTTAGGTGGGGTTCCAGCAGGACCCAAGTAACTACCGACCAGTCAGCCTCACCTCCATCCCAGGAAAGGCAATGGAACAATTTATCCTTGACTCTGTCTCCAGGCACAGCATGGACAAGGGGGTCATTAGGGACAGTCAGCAGGGGTTCACCAAAGGGAAGTCACGCTTGACCAACTTGATAGCCTCTTATGGGGGCATAACCAGGGGGATAGATGATGGCAAATCAGCAGATGTGGTCTGTATTGACTTCAGTGAAGCATTTGACACAGTCTCCCATAGCATCCTCGCAGCCAAACTGAGGCAGTGTGGTCTAGATAATCAGGTAACGAGGTGGATCGTGAACTGGCTGCAGGATAGAAGCCAGGGAGTAGTGGTCAGTGGGACAGAGTCTAGTTGGAGGCCTTAATCTAGTGGAGTCCCCCAAGGGTTGGTATTGGGACCAGTACGACTCAATCTACTCATTAATGACTTTGATGAGAGATTAGAGAGCCCTGTCAGCAAGTCTGCTGATGACACAGAGCTGAGAGGAGTGGCCGACATTCCAGCAGGCTGCTGCCATCCAGCAGGACCTGGACCAGCTGGAGAGCTGGGCAGGGAGAAATTTAGTGAACTATAACCAGGGCAGTGTAGGGTCTGGCATCTGGGCAGGAACAACCCAAGGTACATGTACAGAGTGGGGAGTGACCTGTTGGAGAGCAGTGCAGGAGAACGGGACCTGGGGGTCCTGGTAGCCAGCAGGATGGCCGGGAGCCAGCAGTGTCACCCTCCTGTGGCCAAGAAGGCCAATGGCATCCTGGGGTGGATCACAGAATCATAGAATCATTAGAGATTAGAGGAAGGGACCTCGAACGATCATCCAGTCCAATCCCCCTGCCACAGCAGGATCACCCAGACCAACACATCCACAGGAACACATCCATATTGTTTTCTAGAAGTTCTAAGCACCTGCGACACAGGCTTTAAGATGAAAGGACCCTCTCTACCGTAAGTCACTATAGAATCATAGAATCATCAGAATGGGGGTGGTTAGCAGATTGAAAGAGGTTCTCCCCTGCCTCTACTCTGCCCTGGTGGGAGACCACATTTGGAGTACTGTGTCCAGTTCTGGGCCCCTCCATTCCAGAAGGACACAGAGCTAATGGAGGGAGTCCTGCGCAGCGCCACAGAGACGATGAAGGAACAGGAGCATCTCCCTGCTGAGGAAAGGCTGAGGCAGCCTCATGGTGAGGGAGTTTCCTTCCTTTATGCACAGAACAACATTCCCAACCTGAGCGTTTTAAAACAAATTAGATTTTACGATTTCTTTTATCCAAACAGAACCGAGTGTCCAAAGAAAAAACGAAACTCTGTGGTCCACACATTAGAGTCTTCCTGATCTTTGAGCTGCTCAGAATGTCAGAGTTTGCCTTTCCAGGGGGCAGGAACATGATTGAATGCATCTAACTGAAACACCTGAGAGGACTGGTCACAGTTTTCCCAAGCACATGAATCTTCTCGTGGAACAAGGCTTACAAAGTTCAGGTTCTAGAGATGAGAGCCGTGGAAATGTGTTAGTATTTGGTAAAAGAAGTGTTTTACTCTTGCTGCACACCCTGTGCCGCCTGCTCTTCTACAAAAGTGCTCAGATTTTGTCTGCCTGCTTCACTAGTTTTATGTGAACAGAACCTTTTCAATGCACCTGAGGATTAACTGAGGCTGCCAGTTTACATCTAAAGCAGAGCACGGAGTATCTGCAACTGTGCGCCGGAGGTGTATCAGGTTTTTGAAATGCAATTTCTCCTACAAAACAGCCCAGTGCACCTACCCGGTGTAGAGCTGAAGGAAAATGCCAGGGCGTGTGATTGTTGCCTGCAGCTGCTTTCAGCAGGCTTTCCGCAGGGTGGTTAACGACAACCATTAACTGTAAACTTCATTGCAAGAAAAATTAGAACTTGCATATGGATTGAGAAAAAAAACATCAGTACGCATCAGAACCTCTAGGTGAGACAGACTGGTGTCTTCATTGCACATACACTTAGAATCAGAGAACAGTTTCTGCTGGAAGAGACCTTCAAAATCATCAAGACCAACCTTTTCCCAGCCCTGTCAGCACCACTAACCCCCGTCTCCTAATGCAACAGCTATTCTCTTCAACACCTCCAGGATGGGGATTCAACCCCCCTCCCTGGGCAGCTGTTCCAGCACCTGACAGCTCTTTCGGTAAAGAAATTCCTCCTGACATCCAACCTGAACCTCTCTTGGTGCAGCTTAAGGCCATTTCCCCTCTCCTATCACTGGCCGCTAGGGAGAACAGACCCACCCCACCTCTCTACAAACTTCTTTCAAGTAGCAGTAGAGAGCAATAAAGTCTCCTCCCAGTCTCCACTTGTCCAGGCCATTCCTCATAGGACACCTGTTACAAACCCTTTACCAGCTTGGTGCCCACCTCTGACCCCTGTCCAGCCCTTCAATGTCCCTCTTGTAGTAAGGGGCCCAGCACCGGACACAGGACTCGAGGTGTGGCCTCACCAAAGCTGAGTAGAGGGGAGGGACCACCTCCCTGCTCCTGCTGGCAACACCATTCCTGACCCAGGCCAGGATGCCACTGGCCTTCTTGGCCACCTGGACACCCTGCTGGCTCCTGGTCAGCCAGCCCTCTATTAACACCCACGGGTCCCTCTCTGCCCAGCAGCTCTCCAGCCACTGCTCCCCAGGCTTGTTGCTTCTGGGGGTTGTTGTGGCCCAAGTGCAGGACCCAGCATTTGGTCTCCTTGGAACTCATGGAATTGGCCTTGGCCCAGCAATCCAGCCTGTCCAGAGCCCTCTGCAGAGCCTCCCTGCCCTCCATCCAGCTTGGTGTCACCTGCAAACTGACTGAGGGTGCCCTCTGTCCCCTCATCCAAATCATTAATAAAGGTGTTCAGCAGGAGTGGCCCCAGCACTGAGCCCTGGGGGACACCATTTGTGTCCGGCCACCAGCTGCCTTTAACTCGGTTGACCACAACCCTTTGGCCCTGGCCACCTGACCAGTCTAGTTAGGGTAGGTCACAGCTTCAGCAGATGAGCACAATGTCATGACCGGGCGACTTGGCCGTCTAACCAGCTTTTCACCCAGTGAAGCCAACACCCGCCCAAGCCAAGAGCAGCCCATTTCTCTATGAGAAAGCTGTCCCTGTCCCCGAGAGCGCCTCCAGCTGCCACATCCTCCACATGGCCTTCTCTGTTCACAGAGGCACCTTCCCTGTTTGCTCACGTGCCAGCTGTGAGAGGAAGTTATCCTCCACACATCCCAGCTGTGCTGTTAACCAGCAGCGCAGATCCCCACCAGGATAACGAGAGCCGGCTCCTGACACTCTGTAAACAACAAACGGAACAGGACGCACAGCAGGAGCAAACCAAAGGTGACGGCTACAGTACGGACAACCAGACAGACCACCAGAGGACCTTGCTTTGAAGAAGGAGCTCAGCACAGACTCTGACGCCCACCTGGCCTGTCACAATTGCGTACAACCCACCAGAAGGCAAAGCAGAAGAGACTGTACTGAAGGAACTAGCAACTAATCCACAGCGGATCCTGGAGAGGTGCTGCTGCCCGTTGCCCTGGGAGAAATCATGAAAGGCCAGAAATGGGAAAGCAAAGTAACCGCAGTGCCTGCAACTCCTATAGCTGCATTTCTTGGATGAAACCCGATGGTAGCTGCACACCAAGGTCTTCTGCAGACCATCTGCTCCTCTTTTAGGAGCAGAGACATCTACGTGTGTACAAACACCCACAGGTCAGCAGTAAGGACACTCTTCCTCAACAGCCAGGCTCATCCCACTGGGCTACCCCAGAGCACAGGGAACTGTTCTCAGACAGTCATTACTACAGGGTCACACAGAAGTACCTGAAAGTCTGGCACCTCCTGCCAGAAGGATTCCCAAAGGATCGTCGCAGGCCTCAGCCTACTTCACAGAGAGGTGCAGTGCACTGAGTTACCAGCAGGGCAGGACCTGCCACTGTTTTCGTTCAGATACGAACGGCAAATTCTCCTACTGTTCCCACAGCCTGGCCAGACGGCTGGTGCCAGCGCCGGAGAAGAGTGACTACGAGCGCGCGATGATGTCCATTACAGTAACATGCGGGAGTTCTGAGGCAACAGCGGTCAGTGCCCAACCTGTGCCTCAGAGAACACACGCTATTCCGAACTACACACTAATATGGGGCAAATTTACGCTCCAGGTGTCCATTCAATGGACCTTCTGAAATCTAAAGAGTGCTGGGTATGGCCGTGTAACCTTAAATAACGGTTCAGTCCCTGGAGAGGAACTGAGGGGGAGATCTGCAGGAACACGGACTCCCAGTACGCAATTAAAAACCTATCATGGTGTGCAGAGGGAGCACTTTCAATCAGGGCTCAAGTTTCAGCCTGAACTGCCAAACGCTACAGCCCAAGACTGGGCCACATCTAAAGCCTGGCCATGATGAAGGCTAATGGGATCTTCAGCTACATTCACAAAGTGTGGCCGGTAGGCTCAATGTAGTAGCCTCCTCTACTCAGCGCCAGTGGGGCCGCTCCTGGAGCACCAGGTCCAGTGCTGGCATCCTCAGCATAAGGACATACTGGAAAGCGAAAGGGTCATGAGGCTGATGAAGAGACTGCAGCACCTGTCCTGTGAAGCAAGATGTGGAAGCCGGCGCTGAGGAAGCCTGGAGGGGAAGGCTGCAGGCAGATCACGCTGATATGCACAAATATCTGGGGGCAGAATGCAAAGAGGATGGAGCCAGGCTCTTCTCAGCTGCGCCCAGTGACAGGACCAGAGGCAGTGAGCACTAACTGAACCAGCCAAGGCTCCCTCTGGGCATCAGAAAACACTTCTTTATTCTGAGGATGACAGCAGTGGTACCGGTTGCCCAAAGAGGTTGTGGCATCTCCCCCTTTCAGAGGTACTCAAAAGTCACCGGGACATGATCCTAGGCTCTATGTGGCCCTGCTTAAGCCAGTGGGTTGGTAACGATGACCTCCAGAATTCTCTGTCAATCTTAAACATTCTGTAATAAAAATAACTCAGCTAAGCTGAACTCAACGTCCCTTCACTTCTGAGTGCCCACACAGAGTGGGTGTGGAACAAGTGTGGAACAACAAATCCCCCTTGAATTCACACTGTCAATAATTGAGGCTGCCTTGTTTATGCTTCTACCTGCAGGGAAAACTCCAGGAAGCAACATTTTCATATTGCGGCATTGTGTTCTCTTCTTGCTTTAAAGGAAAAGAAATCTGATTATCTCCAGCTACAGCAAACCCTGTGCATCAGCAGCTGTCTGCTCCGCAGAAGAAGCCAGCACCACTTAACCGACAGCACTGCGCCCTTTGCTACAAGCAGCAGAAAATAGTGACGGTAGCACTGCATCAAGCTGACCCTGAGCTGCGAACTCAATCCCAAGAGTCTATCCTTCCCCTCATCTCATTTTAACAAATTTCAGTGTTTCCTGCTGCCAGGGCACTGCCAGTGCATTTGGGCGGTTCCTTATGTTACTCCATTTAGGGAATAACAGCGTGAAGAACACTCTCAGATCAAAACATAACAAACCATTTCCTTCTGTCGAATAGCTCAACTTCGGTTCTAACGGCACCGGAACACATATTCCACAAAGCAGGGCAGCAGAGCTGCCTGGTACTTCATCATGACTGCAGGTATTGATATGTATCACCACCCAGGGAGGTGGTGGAGTCCAACCCTGGAAGGGTTTAAAAGCCAAGTAGCTCGAGCACTTGGGGCCATGGTCTAGGGGTTAGGCAGATGTTGGGATGAGGGCTGGACTTGCTGATCCTGGAGGTCCTTTCCAGCCAGGATGATTCTGTGATTCTGTGATACATACCGCTCGAAAGCACTTTCTACATGAAATTATAAGCTATAGTCAAAAATTTAAGCTAAAGGAACACACAAGGCAGGTGCCAGGGAAGTGGAAGGCATCACCAGCAAATACATTTTCCTGGTTGATTACCAAATCCTGCAATGAGAACAAAACAAGATCACGGTAAATGTGGCCCCTCCTTGTTGTCCTCTTCTATTTGAGACGGCCACACACGCGAATAAACCACATTCGTTACTTAAAAATGGAGACAGCGTTGTTGAGCTGACGGTATCCTTTGGCCTCCTGTTATACAAGGTCATCACTTTCTTACCTTATTGTCATTTACGGAAGTGCAATGTGCCTACGTAAAACTCTGTCACCATTTCAATCGTAGGATGACTTGAGGAGAAGGGACACCACAGCCAGGGGGATTCCGAGTTGCCTGTGGCGCCTCGCAGGTTTCTTACAGCCAGGTCTGTGCCAAACCCTTCAAAAGCAGGTTTGCTTGTTTGCACGTCACTAACGCCTGTCCTTCCTTCGCATTTCACTCCACCAGCGCCCTGCCGTATGAAACACCAGAGCACAAACTCCTCAAGACAGTGTGCTGGGAAGGAAAGGAGATGCTCTGATGTTACTGGCAGTCCAGCACATGTCAGTCAGTGCTCGCTTTTACTTGTCATTCCCTTTGAATCCCCTGCGATGTGACACGTGGGGGCGTGGATGCCACATGATTCATCTGGAATAGATGGCTCTCCTCGCAACCCAAAAATGCTTTTAGACCTTAATCAAGTTCGTTGACTCAACGGTTCTCTCTAGGAGGCTGTTTCAATGCTGATTCTCTTCGGTTTCTCACGCCAGACCAGTTGCCATTTTCTCTGCATCCCTGCTTCTGAAGTCAAGCAGCCTGTTGTGACCCCCTCAGGCTAAAGTGAAATCAGCCTCTGCTGAAGTCTTCGTCCTGTACTCTAGATGTTCCTTTCATTCTGCCTTCTTGTAGCTGAGCACAGGATTTGAATCAGTTGTGGGAATTTTATGAGCTGATTTTAACGAATCCTGACAATCGGCTGATCTGAAAACAGAAACCACAGCAACCTAACCAGGACAGAGCTGCACAGAGAGACAGAAGGACAGAGAGCAAACTACAATAACCTAGACTGAGTGGGGGCAGGAAATTCTTCTGCTGATTTGGGGCCTTTTTCCAGTGGTGTTTGCATCTGAACAGTCTTCTCCAATGTACACGTGCCAACAACAGCAGCGAAACACCCGCGTTCCACGGGGTTTGGTCGGGCACCAAAAACTCTCGCTAACAAATTCACAGGAGTGTTGGAGAAAACACAGGGATTCAGCAAATCTGTATTTAAAAACCACTTCTGTTATTTCAGGTCACGACCAGTCTCTCACTAAGCACAGAAGAACCTGGCTACGCTGTGGAAATACGACAAACTCATTACTTTTCTCCAGCCCTCGGAGGACTTGTATGTTTGAGAGGTTTTCAATCCAGGCTCACCAGCACTGTCAGGAATTATTCAGAGTTTGATTTTCTCCTGGATTTGTTGCACAACACAGTGATCCATCCATTCTCCCCTCAAAAATGAGAATGGCAGCTTGTGTGAAACACAGACGTTAATAAACTGTTTTAATTGTCTGTAGTCTGCCGCTGTGGGTCAGACATCGGGTTTACTAGTGCAGACTGTAATCACCGTGTTGTGCTGCGCATTCAGGAACCTGCTTCTCGGTTCATTTTCAGGTCTCTAGTTAATGAGCTGCAGAGGTCCTGTCATGGTGTCGATGGCTCTGTAGCCGCCGTCTGCAGGTTCTGCGAAGGATTTCATCCTTAGCAGATAACTGCCACTAACCCTTATTTTCTGCCCCAACTGCTCTTCTGTTCTCACCACGGTCATAGAAAGACACTTCTTTTGACACCTACTGCACTTCCACAACTGTTGAGTATTAAAAACCTTGCTAATGTTTAGGGGATTAAGAACAGACTCTTTTGCTTGGGGACAGCTTAACTGTAGGGCAGTAAAGAAGTGGCTAAGCCCTCCAGTTAATGACAGACGGCAACTCGTGTGGCTGAAGGAGACGCGTCAGGAACGTGCCTCATCGCTGTTGGGAAAAGAAAACCTTTTTCCGTGGGCAGAGATAGCCCGTGTGCATTTTAATAAGCTGTGGTGACAAACACTGACGTTACTTTTCTTAAATACTGGTAGAGTTTCCTGCTTGCTTCCCACTACTGCTGCAACCTAACATCTTTAGGTTTTTATACTTAGCTCGTTTCAATCCCCCCACTGGCCTTTGACATCCACCCTCCTCACTGTACTGCTGCTGTTATGAGCTTGCTCTCTCCGGGTGTCTTCTGATCAGCCCTTCCAAAACTGGCTTTATTTGAAGTTGATCAGAGCGTTCTGGAAATAAATCTGCAGCTGCTGCTAACAGAAGACAGTTCGTCTGGGAATGCAGTTCGGGTGCTACTCTGCTTGCAGCAGCATAATGGTCACAGACAACTGTTTTGCAAAGGTCTCAGAATTTACCAGGTAGCTTTGGTTTTGAACCTGTTAGCTAAAGGAACTTGGTCGAGCTCTGGCGGTCAGTGGTGCAGAGTGCAGCTGGAGACCTGTAACTAGCAGAGTCCCCCAGGGATCAGTGCTGAGTCCAGCCCTGTTCAACATCTTTATCGATGACCTTTATATTGGGCTCCCCAGTTCAAGAGGGATGGAGATCTACTTGGGAGACTCCAATAGAGGGCCGCAAGGATGATGAAGGGCCTGGAACAGCGGTCTTATGAGGAAAGGCTCAGAGACCTGGGGCTTTTGAGTCCAGACAGGAGCAGGCTGAGAGAGGATCTCATTAAGGTCTACACATCCATGAGACCTGGGTGTCAAGAAGGCAACGACAACCTCTTTTCACTGTGCCCTGGGTCAGAATGAGAGGCAATGGATTCCAGCTGGAGCACAGGACATTCCACCTCAACATGAGGAAGAACTTCTTTCCTGTGAGGGTGACAGAGCCCTGGAACAGGCTCCCTGGAGTGTGGAGTCTCCTTCTCTGGAGCCTTTCCAGCCCTGTCTGGATGCCTTTCTGAGTGATCTGCCCCAGCTTTGGTTCCTTCCAACCCCTGACACTCTGTAATTCTGTGATAAACATAATCTAGAGATTTCTGTAGCAGCTGGGTAAAACTAGATGCAACTTTAAACCAGCCCCATCTTCCTGGAGGCGTGGGGTTCATTTCATCCCCCTGGAACTGTCTGTAAGCAAATTAGCGCTCCATGATCTCCATTGTGGTACCGAACACTTCAGAGAAGTTTCCATCCAGACAACTACGAACACAACTGCTTCTGTGAGCACTCACTCATAACCACTGTGCACAAACCAGTCTTCTGCCAGCTCAGGGCACAGAAAAGCTAGAAATCCTATTCTTTCCCTCCAAGTCTTCAAGCAGCGCAGGCTTCCTAGGAAGGGTATGGCATTCCCAGAAACTTTCACCGGGGTTCTAGTCACTAACTGGACTACTTTTGCACTCGTTTGCTTCACTTTTTGAAGTGGAACACTGCTGACAAACCCCTCCATCCACTCGCACATCATTGTGGATACTGCATACACTGGCCTCTCGTCAGTCTCACCTCAAACAGTAACAAACAGTCACGAGAGCTGATCAAGTCAGAGATGTCTGTGACCTGCTTCTTTTAGATTTGTCCTCAAGGTTTGCAAGTAACTTGCATGCAGCCGTTCCGACGTACGCAGAACTTCTACCAACCCGGCGCTGTCTTACGCCAGAAGTCAGAACAGCTCAGGAACAACGAACCTCCCGACAAGCCGAAAAAAGCTGCTGAACTTCTGCCTGGTGCTACAGCCTCTTGCTCATATCCTTGTATGTAACTGAAGTAGTCTTTTCTTTAACCTTCCTAACTTCCAGCAGTCTTCCCTATACTTCCAGCAGGCCTGTCTTCTACCTCGGTATCATCCAAAGCACTGACAACCACTGCTGAAGTTTGCTTAACACCTCAGTAAATAAACCAGTTTCACTTTCGACTTCATACTGGCTGTCAGCCACCCTCCCTGTTCCCAGGCAACGAGGAGCTGATGTGTCGTCAACAAAACCTAGCTGCTGCTTTGGAAGAGCTGAAACTGTGAATCTCTCTTTAGATAACAGGTAATGGGGGTGTCCTCGCACTCACACACAAGACAGTCTTCTAGTCCCCTGTGTCACTGTGAGCTGCTTCCTGAGCAAAATGGACTATATTCGGTTCTCATAAACTATTTTGACTGTCTTCTCTTCTCTTTACCAAATAACCGAACAGATAGGACAGAGAGACTGGTTTCGATTGCAAAGGAGAACCTCAGGATGATCTGTTCACATTGGAGAAATAAAGACGTGACTCTTACGTGTCTCTGCTAGCGCTATCCATGAGTTTTGTCCAGACTCGTTTGTGAGGTTCTTTATTTTGACTCTATAGTTTTTCCATCTTCCCTAAGCTCAGCCTGGGTACACGTTAAGCGATGAGATCTGCCTGATGGCTCTTCGCTTTCCTCTTTCATTCCCAGTTGCGTGTGTGCCTTTCCCAGTTACTACTTGATGTTCAAATGGACTCAACAAAGCGTACACTTCCCCACGCAACTGCTTCACATCTGCCTGACTTTGTTTTCAGCTGAACAGCAACGTCCTCCCACAGCAAGAAGTTAGAAGCGGTTTCCAGTGTGGAATCGTAAGCACACCACCTGTGTCAATGTTGATCTTTTCAATTCATTGCTGATAAAGCCTGAACAACACAAAAACCCATGTAAAGATAAGAGATGGAAAAACATACATCTGTGGAAAAAGAAACCTCTCCTACCTGCCCAGCCGCGTCCGCATCTTCATTACTACTGCAGCGCTGAGAGCAGGCTTGGACTTACACGGTCGCTCTAGCAAGACACTCAGCAGTTCTTGTCCAAAAACAAAGGCTAACCATAATTGCTCAGTCACGTAGAAAGTGTGGAAACTGGGGGAGTGCTGAGATCTACTTGGGTGAGGAGAAGTAGAGAAGGCTGAAAGCAAGTTCAGCAGTCTTGACATTTTAATGTAATCATTGCAGACGCATTTGCCATTAAAATCCTCGACAAGGGTGGGCATTTCACTCGCTCCGCTCTCTAAGAGAGGCAGTGCCATTTCCCCGCTCTCCTCATCCATTTTACGGGTAAAAAAGAAAAACTGTCAAACCCTCATTGCAGAGATTACAAACAGTCTGCAATGTATTTGCTGCGGAACAGCTACAGAGACACTTGCCGAGATCATTCAGCATCTGCCAACTGGTTAAAAGTGAATCACAGGAGACTTCCTCGGGATTTTTGCCAGTCAAGTAAGAATCTGAAATCAAATCTAAGCAAAACAGTCTGTCCCACATCACCTTTGCCTTAGGTCTCACACCTCACCAGACCGCACTCTGGTCTTTTTCCTAGTCTTCAAAAAAACCCAAATCAGGAAAATGCATTCGATACCCTCTTTCCTACAGCAAAACAGACTGGACAGTGCAAACTGCTGGTTCTGGCTTTCCACAGCTGATCGCAACCCCTCACTCCAAGAAGAAATAGTTGAACTACGAGCAAGGCTCCTACAGGAAGAGGAAGGCAGAGGAAAGGACAGTGCACATCGATACCTGCCATTTCATCCAAGCCTGAGTAAGTGACAAGCACGTACTGTCTGCACAGAGGCACGCAGCAGAAGGAAAGCGAAACCTGTAGCTGGCATCGACACCAACACCTTCAGATGGCCAGAAACACTGTTCAGCCCTCAGTTAGTCAGGTTAGTCTTAGAGATCACTAATTCAAACAGACACTCAATACATTTTCTCAGAATGTGTTTATGAAGCAGCCAACCGGGTATAAACCCTCCATCCAGGCAAGGTGTCTACTTCCCTCCTTCCTTTTTATCTCTTCCTCTGCCATGTGCGCTTGGAAAGCTGACTTTCATTTTCCAAGGATGGCAAACCACTGCTCATGGTTTGAGCATGATGGCGTTGCAGCTCAGCGTGGGTGCAGATCTGTAAGAGCAGCAGAATCTTGCTCCAAAGCCAAAAGAGTCAACTTCCTGGGAGAAATGCACTTCCTTCCCTCACACAGTTAAGCTTATGCTTTTTAATATAAAGCAAATCTACATAAATCTACCGTGAACATCACACACAAGTTGATCTGCCCATGCTGCCAGCTCATCCAAGAACCGCATGCATCTTGCAGACAGAGGCTGTTCTGTAAGGTCACCTCAACTCAACCATTATTAATTTTTTACTTTCAAAACCAAAACCAAACCACTGCAAGCACAAAGCAAAACCTCAGCCACTTCCCTTTCCAACCTGCAAAATAGCTACACACTGAGTTTTCAGCTCAGCGTTTAAAAATCTCACTCAGCTTTTTTCTTGTTTCCCTGCAGCAGAGCCAGTGGAACTCGCTGCCTCTTTCAATCTTCTCCTTTCTCCGTTGTGTTCTACAGGTACATTCCACCTCATTCCACAGCACTCTGTGCAGAACTGTGTTGGGCAGCTCATTCCAGCCTGCGCCTCCAGGACTGCATAAGCAGCAACTCTCAACCTTCTTGCAAACGCAGCCTTACTTGGCTTGTGTCTCCTGGCCATGATCCCTTCCATTCCTCACAGCTCCCTAGGATTCGCCTAACATGGAGCACGGCCCAGGAGTGCCAGGCTTCATCGCTGTTACCTGGGACTAGACTCCTCCAGGGATGAAGGGAGAGAAGCCGCAGTCATTACTGGCCACGGGTGCTTCCAGACTCTGGGGAAGTGCTCACTGTCAGCAATTAAAACCAGCTGCTGCTGCTATAGTGACAAGTGGAAGTCTCTGCCGCTAGCAGTGACAGCTGCTTGTAGTTCTGCCCCCTGGACAACACGCACCGTTACGGCTTATCCAAGCGTTCCGAGGCCTGACGCCAAGAATCTCATCCTTAAGCTGCACAGCAGAAACACTGTCTGTATGAAAAGTCCAGATATCTTTGCAATTTGAAAGTGGAAAACAACCACAGACGTATTTCAGTAGCTTCACTACTTCAGTAACTATTGAAAACCAGTAGCTAGAAGCAAACATGTGCAAGAATAAGGAATAAAAGCAACTTCTGCTGCTCTGGGAACAGCTGGTCTTGTGTCACCTTCTCACAGATCCCCGACGTATTTGTCCCATGACAAAACCACACGATTTATTTTTCACTGCAAAAGCCAGTGATTTCTCTCCTTACTGACATTTTCAGTCACACAGATTTCTGCAGCCCTGTCAAATGGAAGCAGAACAGGTTGAAATGCTTTCACATGGCCAGCCTTTTCACGCCAACCACAGTTGGCAATGAAGACAAGTTCAGTGCTACCAAGAAGCACTTCATCTATTCTTGCAAAACATAACACAAGCTGCATATCAATCACACCACCATGATTCATAGCCCATTTGTCATGACAGCACGGATGTTTCTAAGGAAAACGGGGCTTTTTCTACGTATACCTTTGTCATTACGTGAAGACTCAAACTCAAGCTAGCTATGGGCAGGTGAGGGCCTCCACCGTCTACAGACAACCCGAGACACAGTGGGTCATGCTCACTCACACAACTGCAGGCAGTCTGTGTGAAAATTCTGCACGTGTGCATTCATCCCCACCAACGCATGCGTTCTGCGCACGCTGCAGAAGGCAGTAAGGTAACGCAGCCTTAAAGCTGAGCAGCGCCTTTGTCTCCGCACAAAGTACGGAGACAAAGTAAATTTGTCGGCATCTTCTGTAGACCAAGTCTTTGTCCAAGATTTCCCTAGACCCACTTAAACACTCCGCACTGGAACGCTCTCCATAGAAGCATCTGCAGGTGCTCTGCTTCAGTCACAAAGCCACGTGAAAACATTTTCCCCTGGAACTACCAGGAACCACCGCTCGCACTGCACGAACAGTACAAGAACAGCGAAGAAGGAAACGTCGATGCCGAACCCCTGTCCGGCACACTAACGTATACGACAAAAAGAAACATGACTGACAGAGTTCAAGGTCAGAAAGGGCCACAGTGAGCACACTCCACGTTACAAACATCAGAGAATGGTGTCAGGTGGCACCAGATGGTTGCTGCAGCCTTTAAGATCACAGAGCCCACCCGTTAACCTGACTGTGCCAAGCCCACCAGTAAACCATGTCCCTGAGCTCCAGATCTACGTGACTTCTAGACACGTCCAGCAACGGCAGTTCAACCACGGCCCTGGACAGCCTGTTCTAACGCCTAACGACCCCTTTGATAAAGGAGTTTTTCCTCAATGTCTAACCTGAACTTTCCCTGGCACAACCTGAGGCTATTTCCTCTTGGCCTACCACTTGCTACTTAGGAGCAACACCCACCTCTCTACAATACCGCTGCACATTAAAGACAATCTCCTTGTGGAGCCAACTTTTCAATAACTAGAGAGCTTTGTATCCAGAAACGAGCTCTGCAGAAGTCCTGATTGCAGCAGACTAAGTTCACGGGTGCTACCAATCATGTAGAGCGTGGTCAAGGAAAATGTGAAGGAAGTGCAGGTACATCACCGTGCTCATTCAAGAATTTATGGAAAAACATCTTATTTGCCCTCCACCCAGATCAGAGCTGTCACCGCAGCTCTCTGTGTGGCACACCAGCACTACCACAGCTTTGATTGCCAAAACTTGAGAAATGCCATGGTTTGCCTAGCAGGAATAGAAATCAAACCCTGTTCTATGATCACCTGACATTCAGAGCCCTTCAGAATCTGCTCCTAGTGTTCCTCTACTCTTCTGTCACCTCCTCTTTCAACACTCAGCCTTGAGTACTCTGGCTGTTTCCGTTCTTACTCACGGTTTCATTTCATGCTGCAAATACATTTGGAATTCCCCTCCTGAACCAGGATAAAGCTTCTCCCACATTTATTAAAAATGCAGCGCTTGGCTGTCAGGGACCATCACAGAGGATGTTCTGGTGTGTAACCAGTTCTCAGTCCTTGTGCGCATCCTAATCCTCACTGTGACAACTCTCCAGCCCCTCCAGCCTTAGTACAATTGGGTTGCCAGTACAAATAGCTAGGTATGTTCCGTTCCTCACAGAATGACAGAGTTATCAAGGCTAGTAATTCGTGGGACCGTACCTCACGGCAAACAATTCTCTGAAATCACAGCAAGTTTAACTGCATCGTTTCGGTTTAGAGTTCATGACTGCACAGAATTTACTTGGGAAATTCTTATAACTGCTGATTTCAAACAATAATTGACCTATAAACTTATCAAGAAGAGTATTTTAAAGTTTCAGAAGAATTCCTTTTCTAAAGATATAATTTAATCCCAACCTCTGCTATCCCCCATTGCTGTCGAGCTACAGTGCACTTCAGGAGAAGTCCGTTCACACGCTGTCACTCCACAGAGTTCCTGTGACTGAGCTTCTCTAAGTCTTAGAAATTTGCAAGGGAATATGTTTGCTTGTCACGCAGCAGCATTTCTGGGCACAAGGGCTCTGCTGAAGGTTATAAAACTTCAGCACTTTGAAACTCTCCCATTGGAAGGTAAGATGCAGATGTCAAGTTCAGCAACGTCTTGGAGACCTACTGGAACGTTAGACTGCATGGGAGTTCACAGCTCCTTACAGTTCTGTCTGTGATGCCCTCACACCATGTGGCTTCTGCAGTCCATGGCAATCTAGTCAGAGTAGCCAAATGTTCCTGGACTAGGTTCACCTCACCCTGACTAAGACACTAAAGTAGGTCAGACCAATTATGTCCCACAAGCACCTCTTCAGTGACTACAAATGGGACACAGAGTGACTGACTCATCCACAAACATCAGCAGGGAGATGAATCGAACAACTAACATCCTATACAATTTCTGTTGTTTCTCACCAACAGAGCATTTAAACTAAACAAAATAAAGACAGAACTTTAGGTGTCGAATTTCTGAGGAACTGCCAGAGCTGAAAAGGAATTTGTTTGCATCTCACAGAGCCTGTCAATAGGTCTTATTTCCAGCCTGCCCAGGAGTAGAAACAATCCACAAATCGAGCAGAACCTGCTTTTGCTGAGATCTTTCATAAAAGCTGGAGCTTTTGCAAGCCTGTAAAAACACAAGGATTTAACTGAAACCAGCGTATTCTGTCAAAACAGTTGGAAATCAGCTTTTTTTTGGGCTATAAAAGATAAACTAGGCAAATAACACCTCAAGCAGGGAAAGCAGAAGCTTAGAAATACCACAGCCATAGCAATTCCACTCACATTCTGCTCTTACATGGGCAAAATCAGAAGATCACTTAATTTTGGGTTTTAAAAACTGACTTCTCTGCTCCTTAAATAAACTAAAGATGTTCGGAGACTGCTGGCAGGTCTTTCGATCTGTAACACATTGTTTGGAAAACAGGGGTTCTACAGGAGACTTCCAAAAAACATTTCTCAAGGTGAGCTGCAAAGTAAAAGGTGTCCTGCTTCATGGAATCAGAATGTTCAATTTATGTTCAATTTAGCGCTGCAAATGCATCTGAGCCAGACAGCAACGGTGGGACTTTGGGTTTGGGTGCTCCAAATCCCTCTTCTGAAGTGTGGCAGTGCCTCGTGGGTGCCAGGTGGACCCAGCCATGGGCATAAGAGGATCCAAAGACTTTGAGCATCAGGAGTAGCAAAACGTCGTCTCTACAGTCAGGCTGGCAATAATACTGGTAGTTCTGGCTGACAAAGCCCAGCGCTCACTTCAAAAATAATTTACTCTTTGAGTACTTTACCTTCTCAGAAGTCACAGAATCATCACGGCTGGAAAGGACCTCCAGGGTCATCGAGTCCAACCTTTATCCTATTATCTAGCTGCTAGAC
>JAOXOE010068498.1:0-30145 GCA_028565055.1 Phoeniculus purpureus
TGAGAGGAGACCTTCTTGCTCTCTACAGCTACCTCAAAGGAGGTTGTAGTGAGGCTGGTGCTGGTCTCTTCTCCCAAAATACCTAATGCTAGGCCAAGGCGAAATGGCCTGAAATTGCATCAGGGGAGGTTTAGATTGGATCTCAGGAAGAAGTTGTTTCCTGAGAGAGCGGCTGGGCTCTGGAACAGGTTGCCCAGGGAGGTGCTGGAGTCCCCATCCCTGGAGATGTTTAAAAATCAAGTAGCTAGAGCACTTGAGGTCATGATCTAGGGGTTAGGTAGCTGTTAGCTGGGCTGAGGGCTGGACTTGATGATCCTGGAGGTCCCTTCCAGCCATGATGACTCTGTGAAGAAGACAGACTTTCAACACAGGATATGCTGGAATAGACATTATTCTGATGAATTTTAGTTCAAACACTAGAGTTGCTGTTAACAAGATGAAATGCCAAATAAATCCATTTCGGAAGCCAAATGGTGATACAAAAACTTTCAGGCAGGAAGACTTGAGACAATCTCAGAAGCAAGTCTGTATGACAAGGTCTCATCCTGTGAACTGCCAGGCAGCATCATGGATCAAGAACAAGAAGGTATCATGAAGGAAATATGATGCTATAGAATATTTTAAGATTTAAAAGAAGTCTCCAGAGGGATGCAGACAGGAATCCTCTCCCCTGCTCTTGAATGTGCTATCAAATGCCAGAAGCAATAGAAAAGTTTTTAGAGAAATGTCTCCTAGAAAGTTGATGAAATAGAAGTCATGTGTAGGGTGGTACCGAGAGGAGATACTCATATAAAGAGGACAGAAGAACTTGCTAACCCAAAATAAACTAGTCCTTGATACTGAATCTATCACAAACCATTCTCGGTAAGAAGCTTAGTCTCAGATATCTTCTGGGGTTTGTGTTTTTGACATGTTTTTTGTGTGTGAGCTTCATGTCCAATACTGACTTCTCACATAACCCAAACTTCAATGCAACCTGCCTGACAAATTTTGCTCTAAAGACAGAATTGATCCCTTTCAGTCAGCAAACAGTCTCCAGAAACTTCTTTAGTCATTATCTTGCACCATTATCTGTGTAACAAAGGCTCCTCCAAAAGGAAGGATCTAGGATAGGAGCATTATTTCAAAGTACAGAGTAGCAGACAATTTGCTGCTTCTTTTGGTCTTTAATTTCTTCTTCTGTGAAAAAAAGTGGCTCCATTAACAGCCTTCAACATAACTTTTAGGCTTTACCTGTTATGGAACAGCCTACTTAAGGGAGAAAGAGGTTGTACCAGTAAAAGAAACCTCACCTTGCAGCAAAAGGAAACAAAAATGGAACAGTGGGCTCTGCTGAGCCACGGAAACCCTGGCTTCATGATGAAGACTGTTGATGATTGAGTTTAAGAAGCTTTCTGAGGTACAACTAGATGCAAAGGCTTTGCAACAGCACCTATGAGCAGCAGAGATGCTACACTTAAAGCTGAAGAAATAGGCAGAACTTCTTCAAAGATACAATTACAGGAAATATCTCACGTAGGGAAAAATGAATTTATTTTAAATTAAATACTTTAAGAAGCACCAAGATCAAGCAATTTGCCTAAGCTCATATGAGATCCGTAGCACAGCCAAAGCCTTTGATGCCTTGGTTGGCCAAACCAGCTCTGCATTTCTTCGGCCAAACCATTCCATTTATTAAAATTAAGCAGCAGAACAAGCATGCACAGCACCATCATCCTGATCAAAAGCATTCATTCTCTCCATAAACAGTATTTCTCTTATCTTTGGCTTCAAAACACATTTCTTTGAAGGCAGAAAGGCAAAAGTAAATACTTGTATGTTTTGAGACCAATTTTTCCTTCAAATTAGCAATGGAACAAACACATGACAGTATGGCTGCCTAAACACAGGCATCACCACCTTCAAAAGACCAGAGTTCTGAAGTAAGCTTAGTTCACAATACAAAGCTTATGAAACCTTAAACCGACAAGAAAGTTGGTAGCAAAGAGTGTGTATTGATTCCCAAACACAAAACAAAACAGGCTTTCAAATATTACACACTCCTGTCAAGACACTGAGTGCTTCATCTGCTTCTCTCCTATATCTTAATATTTGTTCTGACCTCAGAGAAAGCAACTAGGTGCTTAACAAGAGGATTTCATTCCATATTATACATTTCTAATCAGCATCTTAGAACAAGCGAGACCTTAACCCGCAAAACAAAGGACGAGAGCAAGGGAGCTAATTGTATTTACTACAAAAATATTATCTAAGCTCCATTTTAAAAATGCAAAAAGTTGTGGAGTTGTACAGCGGCGAGAAGGGAACTTGAATAGTCCTGCTGGCAAGCACTGCTCACTCATTCCTCGTCAGCCTCTTCGCTTTTGAGGCACCAAAACGCTTGAATTGCCTGTCTTTACATCGTCCATGACTCGAGAGAAAAGCGCTCAAGCACCAGTCTTTCAACAATAGCAAAGCAATTCTGCAAGGTTTACCCCTACAGGGTCCCTCCCAAACTGGGAAAGTAGAAACTGCTCCAGCAAAACCAGGGTCAGCTACTCCCAGGGTGGCCACAAGAGGCTGTGCAAGAGCCACGCAGAGCTCTCCCAGCAAAGGCTGCGCTGCATTCCAGCACGCCACCAGTGTGAGACGCTGAGCAAGGACAAAACACTACCCTGCTGTTCCCATAGTACCACATCAACTTTTTTGCAAGCCCGCAGCTGAGCCTACGTGCATTCAGTTCTTTCCAGATGCATTCACAGTCAGCGCTGGCCCGCAAACCCTGCAGAAAGATCAGCGTCATACTCTCTGCGCGCAAGAGCAGCCCAACAAAGTGCTGCTCAAAACTATTCGCTTCAAAACGTGTGTTTTCATATTAAAGTCTGTATGATACAAAGCTCAGCAGTAAAATGGCACTGGTGACAAAGGGGTGTCATCTTGGGCTTCTCAGATCATCACATCTCTTTCTACACATCTTTATGGAGATGGACTGTGGTACAGACTGGATTTGCATCATGGCTTCTAGATGTTTCTTATGTTCAACGTTTTAAAGCACCATCACAGACCAGAAGCTCTGCGAGCACTGACCAAACTACTACTGAGAAGTTTTCTTACCCATTTCACTGTTGTCATCCACCAAAATAATTTCATGAAGAAGGTGCGCGGGGGTGCGATCCAGGACACTGTGCACTGTGCGGAGCAGGGCAGACAGCGCTTCGTTGTAGAAACAGATAACAACACTGGCAGATGGCAGATCAGAAGGGTAGGACTTCTCTCTACATCTGCAAACACACAGGGCTAGGTCACTACTGAAACTTTATAAATAACAAACATTTCAAGTGTAGGAAGCCCTAACTTGGTCATAAAGAGCCCAGGGGTGTGTGGGCTCTGTAGTAGGACTTGGTACAGTAACTTACTCTCAACATAATACAGGCTTATAAATAATGTTTTTACTTTTTAGAAAACAGAATATGATTGGAGCACCGGAAGGGGCTGCCCAGGGAGCCTGTGGAGTCTCCTTGTCTGGGGACATTTAAAATCCACCTGGACATGTTCCAGTGCAACTTGGTCTAGGTGATCCTGCTGTGGCAGGGGGATTGGACTAGAAGATCTTTCTAGGTCCCTTCCAATCCCTGATGTTCTGTGATTCTGTGCAACTTGATCTAGATGATCTTGCTGTGGTGGAGGGACTGGACTTGACGATCTTTCAAGGTCTGTTCCAACCCCTAATGTTCTGTGATGGACTGGGGTGCGAGTGAGAATCACAGGTCCTCAAGACAAACAAGAGGAAAGGGCTTGTTTCAGCTGTTAAAAGTGTCTAGTAACCTCCGCTAGCTCAGACACGATGTATTTGACATTCCTCTGTATGAAACCTATAAAAACCCACAACTTTATTGGCCAGCTGCTGGAGACGAGGTTGGATACCCTGAAGAGCTCCAGTGGTGCTATTTAGACAACGGAGACTGTGTTCAGGTCTGCAGATTAAGACATCCAAGTCTAGTCACTGCTGTCAGTGAAGTGCGGATAGCATGCAGCTCACCCTAAGGCTGACAACTGATACCTTCCAGCTGAAGAGCTCTGCACGCTCCTGCATTGACTAAATCTTGGCTAATTATAACAAATGCAGAGAGCGCTGACTAACATGCAGCTAAGTTTATGTGTCTTAATCTGCAAAATCAATCCTGCTCAAAGCAGAAAATCATTGTTTCTTCTCTCGTTTCAGACTGTGGTACCGTGCCCTGTTGGAAGTACAGACACAGACAGATGCCATCGGAAGACACCAGGCAGGAGAGAATTCAGTCAAGATAAGAAACTGTAAATGAAAACCCAGAGGCATACAAGGTAAGTCTTCACTGACTAGGAACAGAGTCAGCTCTTGGGAAAGACATTTCAGCAAGTACGATTCATCACACTTACCCACACCAGAAAAACCACTGCAGGTTTATTTTTTAATTCGACACTGGGGGTTTTGTTGTTGTTACAGTGGATGATTCCATCCATAACTGAGAAACACAGAGCCTCTGCCATCCATCATTCTGTCTTTCACAAAAAAATGTGAAATAGTACCTAAGGTGAAAGTCTCTTTACCTTGGGCACTGGAACTTTAAATGTCCACCTTTCAGAAACACTAAACACATCTGTAGCATCCCTCAGGGTAGTTACAGTACTGGATATCGCAAACTGATGCTTCAAAAAAAATAGAAGTACTGTAGCAACACAGGAGGCTAAAAGAGCATCAGATAAACATCTAATACCAAAACATGCAGAAAGACTGAGAGAACTGGGGTTGTTTAGTCTAGAGAAGAGAAGACTGAGAGGGATCTTATTAATGTCTATAAATATCTGAGGGGCGGGTATCAACTGGAAGGGGCTGATGTCTTTCCTGTAGGGCATAGTAACAGGACAAAGAATAACAGGTATAAACTTCAACACAGAAGCTTCCACCTCAACAAGAGGAGAAACTTCTTTACTGTGGGGGAGCTCTAGCACAGGCTGGCCAGAGAGGTTGTGGAGTCTTGTGCTCTGGAGACTGTCAAATCCCTCCTGGATGCAGCCCTGTGTGACCTGCCCTAGGTGATCCTGCTTTCGCAGGGGGGTTGGACTAGATGATCTCTAGAGACCCCTTCCAAGTCTTAATCATTTTCTTAAAATCATAGAATGTTAAGTACTACATCAGTTGCAATGTGAGCAGCAAGTCCTTGAACACAGGAAATCACACAGTGTTCTCTCCAACAGTTAGTACATACTTTGGATCTCTTGTATCAGGCACCTCCCTGTGGTACCCCAGCCGGTTGCTGATTAGCATGTTGAACGCATGTTTCTGATAGCCCAAGTCTCTCACTTCCTGATCTTCTTCGTTAAAAATCATGCCTGCAAAATCAAAATGGGAAAAAATCAGTCAACAGGCTCAACAATACCCTTTGGAGACAATTAAGGTTTGAAACATATGCTTTCACTTCCCCTAAACTGTATTACCTATTAAAAAACAAAGTGTATTTTTATGTGACTATTTTTGTTACCCCTCACCACAGGTAGTACTTAGGGTAGCCCCTGCAGCTACAATAAAATAAAATCATTCTCCAAGGACTAATGGTGTTTATTGCCTTACCAGACACACTCCCTTCACTTCAATGGCATCTAATTCTCAGCTCAAAACAGCTTAAAACCCAACATCAAGCAAGCAACAGAGGATAGACCTTGGCACACACTGCATCAGCGCCTGTCTGTACAGACAAAGGGTCTGCAGTGGGATTTTTGAAAGAGAAAATGTGTTTATAATGGTACAAAATCCCTCACTACAGCAGCTCTCTCAAGTCTACAGTAATGCAAAACTCATCAGGAAAAAAACCATAAACTTGTTGTTTGTATTACCTAAGGGTTTGGCAGCAAGTAAACGAGCAACGGAGCTCTTCATTGATTATTTCAATGGAAGCATCAACTGCTGCTGAGGAAGAAATTGCTGATAAAAATACACACACCACGGAGAGAAGGGAAGTGGTAGCCACTTCTTGTGTCCACTAGCCACTGCTGCACCAACTCAGGTAGCACAGCAATGACTTTTGATGGTCTCTGCTCAGCTGGCTACACAGAATGAGATGGAGATTTCCTCCTCTCCAGCTAGCTCAAGCTACAGAGGCAATTCCACTGTAATTTCAGTACAAGAAGTGAGCAAGAACAGGTAACTTATCTCTGTCCGCCCTGCCCATCATTTCCAAATCTTTTTCAAGTAACTAACAAGAGGGTTCCTTATTTCTATGCTGCCATACAGCCAGGACAGTATGTTTAATAGATTTGGGACTAATTTAGTTTGGAAGGGGCATCTGGTCTAATCCCCTGCTCAAAGCAGGTCCAGCAAGATCAGGTTGCTCTGAACTTGTCAAGTTTTCAGTCTCTAATATCAACAAGGATTAAGATTCTATGACCACTTCATGCCCCTGTTCAACTATCTGACCATCATCCACGATCACAGGGAAACTGGTTTTCCCTTTAACTAATAAAAATCTCCTTCTTGCTTTCATTTCATATCATAATCCCATACCCCTCCAGAAAGAGTCTGGCTCCATCTTCCCTATGCTTGCTGCTGACAGCAATCTCCAGCCTTCTAAGGCAGATTAAACCCAGTTCTTTCAGCTGCTCATCATACCTTATGTTCTCTACTTTTCAAGAGCTATACAAAAGCTAGCTGAGCTCAAGCCTCAAGAAAACAAGATGGGTTAAACAGCAGAAGAACAGGTCATTAAGGAAGCTTTGAAGCTTTCTTCCTATCAGAATAATCCTCATTGACTTTCACAGCTGTGTGACCACTAGTTGTGCTTCAGCAACAAAATCTTCCTGTAGGCACAAGATGACCTTCTAGAGTGGATGCATGGAATTCCCATTCCCACTATTTACATTTCCTACCCTGTGAACTCATCTTGAGCACAGCAGTGGCAATGCCGCTGTACTGATCGAGTATCTCAAGGGTAGATGACTGGTATTTGTGCAGGAACAAGTGGGAAGCGCTGGGCAGGAGTATCCGGAAAAGATGTGAGATCCACACATCTTGTGGCGCCTGACCACAGGAACACTGCACCCCAGGGTCAACTCCAGCATGTCTTCATCCAAAGCATGAGCTTAGGAACCACCATGCCAAATGTTTCATCCTACAATCTGCCCATAACCAACCAGTAACTCATCTTTTCTTATCTTCTGGACACAGACAAGGAAAAACACTAATATTTCTGGAACATTCCCATGGAGAACAACATCCATGCAACAGGCCTGAAAGATTTCAGTCCAAGCAGCAAATAAAAGTTCTTGAAAACTCAGGGCTTTGCAATCAAATCATCACTTCAGGCTTTACCTCAGCAGTATTTTATGGCTCTCCCTGGTGATTAAAATAAAAGATCTATTGGTCTATCAGACAACAGTTTGGTTTTGGCTGTTACGGGCCAAATTTGGTGGGTTTTTTCCTACATGTTTGTCACTGCTCTGCCCTAGATAGACAGGCAGCCCTTTCCTGCAGCACCTGACCAAATCCTAACAGCAAGCCAGCTGTCTCCTGATGGTCCGTGGAGGATTTATCCTGGCACTGTAACTCCCCTTGGCTTTCACCAACCAAACCAGCCACTTGGTTTGAAGATCAAGGGACTTCTCAGTTAAAAAGGTCAAATTTCTTTCCTGGCCAGTGCTGAATAGTTGGAAAGCAACTGGACTGGCCTTCACCTCACTTGGCTCTTGTGCTTGTTGCAGCAAAATGGTAAATATTTGTAATGCCACAGGGCAACGTGAACTTGCATTTTCTCTACATATTCACATGGGTCCAATGACCAACTTGGAAACTGAAGTTTGGTAAAATCTTGCATCCTCTTGAAGCATCCATCAAAGTAATGTCAGAGGACTTCAATCAGCCACGAGTATTAAACCGCTGGCTGTGAAGGGCATAACTCCCAAAGCAGCAGACGCTGACCCCACAAACATCTGCCTCCAGACCCAAAGCAAGTTTGCAGACAGCCCTCAGTCTGAGCATCTGAGCACAACAGCAAGCACTCAACTGTAAGCAGTTCAATATAAAAAACATTTTCATTTGGAAAACAAACCCAAATCATCTCACTGATGAAATATGCACCAAACAAACACAATTTGCACCAAAAAAGATCTGTAAGCCGGATTTGTCCCGAACCGCTGACATCTCAATAAATCTTCCATTGTAATTTGTCCCACTCACATTTTTGGTAGATGATTTCATACTCCAAGGATAGTCTCCAAATCAATGGGTCCTCTTCACTGTGTATGGTTATCAAGCCATTTTTAATTACTGTATATGAGTACGGTTTCTCAGTGGCTAATAAAAGTCCATGCATCTGAGCCAAATCAACGTATCAGTAGGACAGGACACAAGCGAACACTGAGCAGCAACTCCATCAAGGAGTAACCACCTTGCTGTGTAACCAGACCTCTTAATTAGCACTAACACAGCACTACCTTATTGTAGAATGGTTTGGGTTGAAGGGACTGTCAAAGCTCATCTAGTCCAACCCCCAATGTAGCGAGCAGGAAAATCTTCAACTAGATCAAGCTTATCCAGAGCCCAGTCCAAACTTACCTGGAATGTATCCCAAGCATTGAGCTTCTACCACCTCTCTGGTCAACCTGTTTCAACATTTCACCACCCACACTATAAATAAATCTCCTGAAATTTAGTCTGAATCTTCCCTCTTTTAGTTTAAAAACATCACCCCTTGGTCCTGCTGCAACAGGCCCTGCTAAAAAGGCTGTCCTCATCTTTCTTATTAACCCCAGTTTATATTCTGAAAGGCTCCCTGGAATCTCCTCCAGGATCAACTACCCCAACTATCTCAGCCTATCCCCACAGAAGGGCTGTTCCAGATCCTTAATCATTTTGTAGGACTCCTCTGGACCCTGTCTAATGGGTCCATGACTTTCTTGTGCTGAGAACTCCAGAGCTGGACAGAGGTTTCCAGGCAGAGTCTCACCAGAGCAGAGTGGAAGAATCACCTTCCCTTAACCTGCTGGCCACACTTCTTTTGATGTGCCCCAGATACCAGTGACTTTCCAGGCTGTGAACACACCCTGTCAGCTCACGTCCTGACTTTTGTCCACCAGTAGCCCTATACTTCCTTTTCCACAGGGCTGCTCTCAATCTCTTCATCCCCCAAACTTAAAATCTCAAGTAATTCCTAACGAAGAGAGCCACTAGCACCACCTGCATTTTAACAAAACTACTTCATTACACAGTTTTCCCTGCAAGTGAGAAAAAAAACCCCACAAAATCCCAAACCACCTTAATCTTTCATTGCTTCTACTGTTTAAATGGTGTTGTCACCAGCACTGAAAACCACTTACCCATTTCAGGAGAGAACTCTAACTCCCCCTTCACTGGGTCCTGGACATGATTACCGAGAAGATTTCCTATTTTATTGTCTTTCTGTTGCGATTCAGGTACATGAACGGGTCCCCGCATAAAACGAGGCTGGAATTTCTTTGGAAATGGCCTCTGAGGTTCCAGCCCCTTGATGGGCACATTCTTGAAGGACTGGTTCTCTTCACTGAAGTTGAAATAAACAAAGAGCAGAAGCGTCCAGGTCACAGATGTGAAAAGGCACCCATAGCAGAAATAGCGGAGTGTGACACTTCCCATTGTAGACTTAGCATCGTTGAGGACCCATCTCAGTTACCTGGAAGAGAGTGAAAACACACATTTTGAGAGTGCTGCCTGTTACCTCACCAGCTCTCTGCACTGGGTGTAAGCACAGACCCTAAGCAGTACTAAAACATTTTCACAGGAAACAAACATGACAGCAGGAGTAGGGAAGGGACTGTCCCCCTGTACTCAGCACTGGTGAGGCCACACCTCAACTACTGGGTTCAGGCTGGGCACCTCAATACAAGAAAGACATTGAGCAGGTCCAGAGAAGGACAAGGTTGAGGAAGGGTCTGGAGAAAAAAAAATTTGTGAGGAGCAGTTGAGGGAGCTGGGGCTGGTAGTCTAGAGAAAAGGAGGCAGAAGTGAGACCTTACTGCTGTTACAACTACCTGAAAGGAGGTTGTAGAGAGGTGGGGTCAGTCTCTTCTCCCAGGTAACAAGCTATAAGAGGAAGTGGTCTCAGATTGTGCCAGGGGAAGACATTTAGGTTGGATATCAAGAAAAAGTTCTTCATTAAAAGGACCATGAGACCTTTGAACAGGCTGCCCAGGGAGGAAGCCATCCCTGGATGTGTTTAAAAGTCATGGAGATCTGGTGCTGAAGGACAGGGTTTAGCAGTAGCTGTAGAACAATTGAGTTAGTGGTGGGACTCAAGGATCTTAAGGGGTCTTTTCCAATGTAAATCATTCTATGACCAGTTCACACTCTTTGTATAGATACTACTGCTTTAAAACATGAAGCAATCAATCAGTAAGAGCCCAGCACTACAGTTAAAGGTAAAAACACAGGGAGATTGGACTAGATGATCTTTCGAGGTCCCTTCCAATCCTTAATGTTCTGTGATTTACTTTTCCTCACAATAGTTACGTAATTCTCCCTCCTACACAACAGAACATTCCTTGCATGCCTGCACTCATTTCAACACCACCACATAACGACATACATTACATACACGGAATTTATTCATGAATACAGTTGAGGTCAGAAGGGACTTCTGGAGGTCACCTTGAGCCACTTGCTTGAGACTACGTCAAGACATTTGTTTTTGTAGCTCAGTTTCTACTCTAAAGCACTGAATGAGAGTACAGAGACTCAAGAAGTTATGAAGTTCAGACCACCTTACCCCAATTCCAATAGCATTCCAGGAATTCCAGAAATGACAGGGTGCCATTTACACAGCACCAAGAAAGTCACTTTTACAGATACTCTTCTGTGCAGAAAGGAAGGAAATGGGTATGAGACATGGAAAGAGCAGTGAGCTCCAAGGTAATTTCTAATTTCACGGAGTTGCACAACATTAGAGATTGGAAGGGACCTTAAAAGATCATCCGATCCAATCCCCCTGCCACAGCAGCATCCCCTTTATCAAGTCACACAGGAACATATCCAGGTGAGTTTTAAATGTCTCCAGCGAAGTAGACTCCACAACCCCCCTGGGCTGTGTCCAGGGCTCTGTCACCCTCACCATTAAGAAGTTCCTTCTCATATTTATGGGGAACCTCCTCTGTTCCAGCTCACACCCATCACCCCTTGTCCTATTGCTAGATGCCACTGAGCAGAGCCTGGCTCCATCCTCCTGACACCAGCCCTTTCCATATTTATCAACATTCATGGAGTCACCTCTCAGTCTCCTTTTTTCCAAGCTCAAGAGATCCAGCTCCCTCAGCCTTTCCTCATCAGGGAGATCACAGAATCATGTTCCACTCCATCATCTTGGTGGTTCTGCGCTGGACTCTCTCAAGCAGTTCTGGAGGTGCCCAGAACTGGACACAAAATTCCAGATGTGGTTTCACCAGGGCAGAGTAGAGGGGGAGGAGAATGTCTCTCCATCTATTAACCACCCCACTTCTTGGCCACAAAGGCACTTTTGCTGGCTCATGGTAATCCTGCTGCCCACCAGGACCCCCAGGCTTCCTGCTAACCTCTACAGATTCCAGAAGAGTTTCCATAATCCCTGGAGGCGATGTCACCCTAAAGCTGAAAGGAAACAACCAGCCTAGAACTGTACTTCAGTCACCCATCCACTCACACAGTGTCCCCAAGCTATACTGAAAAATCACTACGACAAGGAAACCACTGAAGTGAAGCACATGAAGGTGGTTATAACATTTTATTTATGAGCCAGGAGAATCAGGTAAAGTTTCTAGAGTTTCTCTAATTTAACAAAATGCTCAAAAAAAAAAAAAATAAACCAAACCCTACACAGTTCAGTTCCCAAAATTCAAACAAAAAAACCACTACAATGATTGTCTTTCATCAGTATGTAACCACAGAAATGATCAGCATAGTAAAACAACAACTCAGGAAACCATTTAATCACCCTTTAATTAAGAAAACATTCAAGAAAATAAAGTACTGGGGCAGAAGTGAAGGGTTTCTGCTGATGCGTTTTTCAGACTTCAAGACTGAAACTACCGGAAGTTTTCGGGTCCGTCTGGCAAAGAACAAACCACAACATGCTCTCAGGTACAAACAGATTACTCTCTTTTCAATATGGAAAACTACTAAAGAGAGGTAGAAGGCATTCACGATCCCAAAGAAACCCATAAAGATCCCACTTATTTTGGCAACGTAATGCTGAGTCCTGGGTAACTTGCATCCAAAACCAATACATGTCACGATTCAAGCTCACACTTCCCAAACTGCATCAGGTCACTGCGTCCCTTCCAAAACCAAAATAACCACAAAGCAAAGCAAAACCATCACCCCAAAAATAACTAATTCAAAAATCATTTACCCATTATTCTTACAACGCCAAACTCCCTCACTTCTACACGGCACCGATCTACATAACAGCTAAACCCAAGGAACTTGAAAAGGACTTAAATAGGGTTGAAGCCCCAGATCCAGTCACACGGGAACATGTCCTTCCAGAGAAGAAGACTCCACAAGCCCCCTGGGCAGCCCCTTCCAGGGCTCTGTCACCCTCACTGGGAAGAAGGTCCTTCTCATATTGATGTGGAAGCTCCTGTGTTCCAGCTCACACCCACTGCCTCTTGTCCTATCACTGGACAGCACTGAGAAGAGCCTGGCTCCATCCCTGCATCCTCTGACCAGAGCCTTATAATCATTCCAAGTGGCCATCCCCTCCTTCCATGACCTACAGACTTTCTTATTCCTCTAAGAAGGTTGGACATAAGGAGCAATTTATCCATTGAAAGGGTTGTCAAGCCCTGGGAACAGGCTGCCTGGGATGGTAATTGAGTCCCCATCCCTGACATGTAGATGTGGTGCTGAAGACCATGGTTTAGTAATGACCTGGCAGTGCTGGGTCAGCTGTTGAAAAAGACCTTTAAGATCATTGAGTCTAACTTAAACAAATCTAGGATTCCAAACACAAACCCAACTGCGGTATTATTTCCACATGCGCCTTGCTAAAGCAGAAGTGCTTCACCTTCCTTTCCCCTCTTCCATGGTTTAGCAGTTTTGTTGAACGATACAGAGGCTGAAATACTTCACTGAAACCAATGACAGGACCTCCATAAAGAGCCCAGTTTTCCACATTAAGTAACCTGCAATTCAACTAAGACACTTGGTAATACATTTGGCAGGAAAAAAAGACTCATTATTTATTTTACTGAAGTATCAAATGTTTCATTAGACACTTAATTTTAAAGGAAAAGAGAAACATTTAAACCCTGCCCATGCAAAGCACATTGAGGCTTCTTAGTTTCCTTTATTCAACAAGGCATACACTTTACCACTGCCGCATGGATTTCAACCACTTCTACCACGGAAGCAGCCACAGGAGTCACAGTCTGCATCAGAGTTGCACATTCCAGTTTTAAGGCAGTTTTTGGTTGACCATGACCCCTTAGAGCTGTGTTTTAGCAGAGACTACAGCAGGTTTTCAAGTCCTAAGCAATGTCAGCCCTCTTGGGATCTGCCCTGAGAAACCAGGTGAACCTTTCTAGCCCTGTACTTTCATGAATCCAAAGTACAATCGCATTAACACACCTCGACATCTCCTCGATACCAACAAACAAGTATCCCTTCACCTACCTCACTATGCAATGAAGAAAAAAACCACTTTGATCAAAGTCAGAGAAAGGGAGGACAGAATTCAGCCAGTCACAAGGACCCAGACAGAAGCAGTTCACAGAGGCAGCCACACAACCCTGGATTCTTACCTCATCCATCTCCCTATCCATGACTTTCTTCTGCAAGTCATCTAGACACAGTGAATGAAGCCTTGTCCTGTCCAAACTCCCTCACTCCCCAGTCCTGTGAAGTATTTTAGGGAACACACTCAGCCAACTCACCCAACAAGTGTCTGACCACCTACATATGGCCCCAACACCCCGATGACCACCTTAAACACCCATCCTCTCCTAGCTGGTTTCTCCAAACAGGATTTTGAAACAGGCAAAGACAAAGCTTTTCTTCTCTTTCTTTTTTTAAAGGGAGACAAGCTGTTCTGAATAGAGGAGATGCAAGGGCTGTGCTGCCTCTTTCTCAGCCCTGATTCGTGCTGCATGAGAAAAACATCGTATTTTTAACTCAAAAGCCCTACGGCTCTGCTAATGCAAGCAGAGCAAGCAGGTTTGAACAGTTAGACTGAAACAAATCTAAAGAGCAGAACTGCATTCTCCAGATAACAACATCAGTGGGCTCCTAAGAATAATTTTCACCTATGCAGTAAATGCTGTAACGCTGAGTCCAGTCCCCAGTACATTGCTATTTGGACAGTATAATTACAGCCTATTTTTATTTCTTTATCCAAATACAAACAAAACCAGTCATTGTCATCAGTAAAAAATATAAATTAATCTATGATTTAAACAGATCAAGTCACAACACAGCTCCTCAAAGATCTGACTGGTAATTGAGACTCAAAGGGTCTATTGTGCATCTCCCTTTCATTTCTGCAAATCAACGCAGCTGCCAAAAGCAAGTTTCCAAAATACCTCAGACAAGTCTTTTTCCCAAAAAGCCATGTAATTCAGAAGATCCAGAATGAACAGAAGACATGTCCACTTGCTTGGCAACGTAGGAGCTTTCACAGTACATACTACATGATAACACCTTAAGAGTATTTTACAGCCGTTCACTCACATAAAGATTCTAGTGATACTCTGAGTTTCACAGAACCATAGAATGGCCAGGGTTGGAAGAGACCTTAAAGATCATCTAGTTCTGAACCCCCCTGCACAGGCAGGGACACCGTCACTACAGTACGTTACACGGGGCCCCAGCCAACCTGGCCCTGAACACTGTCAGGGATGGGGCAGCCACAACTGCTTTGGGCGACCTGTTCCAGCATCTCCCCACCATCACCAGCAAGGAATTTCTTCCTCATGTCCAACCTCAATCTCTCCTCTTCAAGTCTGGAACCCTTTCCCCTTGTCCTCTCATTACCACCCGTGTCAAAAACCTTCCCTCAGCCTTCTTGTAGTGCCCTTCAGAGATTGGAATCCTCCTCTTCTCCAGGCTGAAGTTTATGGGTCTTTGCACTAGTACACTGGAATACAGCGATACTCCAACATAACAAGGTGGCAGAAAATCCTACAACAGCAAAATACAACCCAAAACCACACTGGAGGTGACCAAGAACCGAAAAATTCATCTTAGACACTGAGCATCAACTCAAAACAGACCAAAACCCCAAGGCACAGGAATCTGAGAATTTCCAACCAAATGTTCTGCCTTTCAGTCTCCTGTTGCTCTGTCATGTATTTATTGCCTGGTAAGTTTTCAGACTTTGGCAAAGCCTTAGAATCACATAGAATCACAGAATCAGAACTGCCAGAAATGCCAAGAGTAAAATATTCCTCTCTAATTTCCATGAATTACAGAAGTCTCAGTAAGCAGTAAATCATTGATGTTTTTTTAAGAGAACCATGAAAGTTAAGCACTAGTCACTTAGTAAATGTCTCTGAAAGTCAATCAATTGCAAAGCTGGAAAAAAAACACCCCAGGAGGCTACCTGTCAGCTCTGAACTCCAGTAATCCCTGCGCCATACTGCTTTGTGCTGTGAGGATGAAAAGAAGAGCTGGAGCAACATCAGCATGACCCTCATTTTACATGTCAAACCCAGTAACACCTAACAGTCCAACTCTGTTCCCCTAAGCCATCCTGGGATAGTTTCCTGATAACAACCATGAAA
Organism: Phoeniculus purpureus; assembly: GCA_028565055.1. NCBI lineage: Eukaryota > Metazoa > Chordata > Aves > Bucerotiformes > Phoeniculidae > Phoeniculus > Phoeniculus purpureus. The sequence continues at coordinate 15,733 of JAOXOE010068498.1, forward strand.
TACAAAAGCCAACCTTTTCTAGCAGAAAAGGATCTACAGCTACCTGAAAGGACATTGTAGAGATGTTGGTGCTGGTCTCTTCTCACAGGTCATTAGCAACAAAACCAGAGGGAAGGCCTTTAAGCTTCAACAGGGGAGAGTTAGACTAGAGATCAGGAAGAAATTCTTCCCGGAGACAGACGTCAGGCACTGGGATGGGCTGCCCAGGGTGGTGGTTGAGTCCCCATCCCTGGATGAGTTTAAAAGTTGCTTAGATGTGGTCTTGGGGGATCTGGTTTAAGGGTGAACTTGCCGAGTAGGGTTGATGGTTGGATTCAATGATCCCAAGGGTCTTTCCCAACCTGAATGACTCTATGATTTCAGAGTATTTTGGCTTCAAAAGCTAAAGCGGCTACAGGCTCTGTGACCCGCCGCTGCTTGAACATCTACATCTGCTTGGATTAACCTCCCCAGCTCAGTAAACACACCGTATGACTAGATGTTTCATGACTGTGCCAGAACTCATGTTTGTCAGAGGTCAAACAGAGGATCACATTAACCCCGAGATTTTTGAAATACGAGTAAGAATTATGTGAGGAAACCTTCACGTCTGCTTGTAGTTTTTCCAAGAACAATTTTTCCTTCTTCAAAAGAAAGAAACGAAACTGCAGACAGATACACAACTCATAGTACCCAATTTTCCTACCGCCTGTGTGTTTTGGACATGCATGAAGGCACGGAACATCTGTGTATAATCTCCCAACGTTCAAAACCATTCTAGTTAAAAAAAAAATGATTACACTAATTTTGTCTTTCTACAGAGCGTTAGGACAATTCACCTCATAACCTTCTACAAATGCTTTTAATTTGTACTGTAATCTTTTGGGTACAAGAAGCCAAGAAGATAGAGTAACAGCACTTGTAATGCAGGGTTGTTTTTTTTAATAACCTTAACTCCTTATGTATTTCTTGGCCTCCAAGATGTTATGGCTACCATGGCTCCTCTTCCAAAACTAGCACCGACCAGCACGAACAGGCTTGCCCTATTTTCCTGTTGAATCCCCAGCAAACGAGGGCATTAACAAAACAATGAACAGAGGCTGGATTAGGACAAAGTCAGACCCCAATAACACATTCATCACACAAACAGAGATGCCATTCACAGTGGCTTCTACTCTTTGATGAGAATTGCTTTTTCCAGGCATCTGTTACACTGCAATCAGTCTTCAGGGAGAGTTGCAGTTAATAGACCAGCAAGATCAAAAACGGACTCCTCAGGCAGCTTTTGTTTTGGATTCCACCACACATCACTAGGAGCAACATCCATTGACTGTATATTCCAAGCCAAAGCCAGGGGTATCTCCCAATAAAGGTTTAGCATTGCACGTGCTCTAGAAAGTAAGAACCAACCCAACTTAATTCCTTATAAAACCCCCTCCCCTACTGCATCGGTTTAGCACTAAATTAGATCTGACAGCTTCTTTTTAATTAAAAACAATCATTCACTTCTGGACTTACAGAAGGGAAGGGTCAAAGAATCACAGAGCTTTGGGATTGGAAGGGACCATCTGAAGATCAGGTAAGTCCAAAGCCCCTGCTAGAGCAGGACCAAAACTAGGGTCACTGTACTTTATGAATTAAGTGGCTATTTTTGACACAAGAAAGACAGGTAATTAGTCACCTGAAGGCAAGGTTGGAACTACAGGAACCTACCTCATTGCATTCAGCAAGGACAAATGCTAAATCCTGCATCTGGCACAGACAAACTCCCTGGGCACTGACATAGCCTGGGGAACAGCTCTGCAGAGAAGGACCTAGGAGGTCTGGCTGAATCCGAGCCAACAGCATGCCCTTGCAGGAACGTCAGCTGACAGCATATGGGCTTATCCACAGGAGCACAGCAAGTTCAGTGGAAGGCCACTAAGATGATCATTTCTCTGTGAGGAGAAGCTGAGGACACTGAGCTACTTCAGCCTGCAGAACAAGCAGCTTTGGAAGGGACTTACCAGCAGTCTGTTGCTATCTACAGGGATGTCAGTAAGAGAAAAGCCAGGGTGGTTAGTGAGGTGCATAGCTGGGTAATGAAAGAGTTGAAAAGACCAATATAACAAGCAACCGTCATTCACAGGAATATACTGTGGACACCAGGCTGTCCTCTTGCCTAAGATCACTGTTCCCATTCATTTTAATGAGATGACACACAGAGATCTATTTTTAATTAGCCTCTCTAAGTCACTCCTGAATGCAACTTGAAAAGCTTGGAGAGACAACAGTTCAGTCATTTCAGCACAGCTATACAAAGCCCATGTCATGTGGGGAATTAATACAGGATATTGATCAACCATTTACAGACCGATAATCTCAAAACAATAACATTATTACACAAAGACACAGAGAGTAGTTGTATGAATTGTTGAAGGCCTATAAAACTGTTACTACATTAAGCCTGAAGAGTATATAGTGCTTTTAAATAACACATCTTAAAAATTCACCTTCTTTATTGTTATCTAATGATAGCTCTGTCATGTAATTATAGCATCTCCCTGATGAGGAAAGGCTGAGGGAGCTGGGTCTCCTGAGCTTGGAAAAAAGGAGACTGAGGGGTGACCTCATTAATGTTAATAAATATGGAAAGGGTGGGTGTCAGGATGGAGCCAGGCTCTGCTCAGTGGCATCTAATGAAAGGGGCAATGACTATAAGCTGGAACATAGGAGGCTCCACATGAATATGAGAAAGAACTTCTTCCCAGTGAGGGTGACAGAGCCCTGGAAGGGGCTGCCCAGGGGGGTTGTGGGGTCTCCTCCTCTGGAGATGTTTAAAACCTGCCTGGACATGTTCCTGTGTGACTTGATCTAGGTGATTTTGCTGTGGCAGGGGGATTGGACTAGATGATTCTGTGATGTTCTCACCCCTCGCTATTTTACCACCGTCAAATGATTCACTTACATGCTCATTTGTGCTTCATTTTTTGGACTTTAACCAGAGACGTCTAAACATTGCACGCTGTCACTTTGCAATCTGTGGGCTATATATTCAAACGCCTCCTCCTGGAACATAACTCTGCCTATCAAGCTTTTCTGAATCTTTTAACTCCAGTAAAAAAAAAAAAAAGCTTCTCTTAGCTGGCTGCCACTAGATTAAATGCAAACACTTCATTATTATAACAAATAATGTGAGGCTCCTTCCTTACCCACCTCCATTTCAAACGCTCCCTTAAAGACATTTTAAACAATCTTATGCAGTAACATCTTTCACTTCTTAGTCAACAACAAAACACTCTACGGGGTTTTTTTCTGTCCTTCCTGATAAAGGACACCTTTCTCCCCACGTACTTCATTCCAGGGAAAGAGAGAGTATTTCACAAGGGCTCAGCTTTAAGGTCACGATTTTTATGGAAAAAGCAGTCACAAATTTTTGGAAAGAAAAAGTTTCATAAGAGTCCAGAATCTCCTGTCAACAAACAGCAGGAAAAAACCCACTGGTTTCAGTTACAACCAGCAGTAGAACAAGAAAAGCACCATAATAGCCCAGTCTGTTTAGAGAAAGCAAGCACACTTGGATTAGAAACATGAGCTTACCAAAATCCTGGTGCTCAGCCCTGAGTAAATAAGTGCTACACAGTGGACAGCTTCATGCTGCTGCAGTGTCCTCATGCCTCCCCTAAAAATGCTACTGGTTTCCCAAAGCACAATTACATCTATTAATGGAATTTGCTTACCTGACCCCCTAACAAACGCTGCACCGCAGGGCTGCTCGACTGGATGTGACTCTAAGCCATCTGGCATATAAATATGCGTCGTGCCATTCACAAAGTCCTAAAAATACCTTCTCTGCCTCTTTGTTGCTAATAAATACTTTGGTCCAATTGAAACAGGGAGATTTTCTTTCCATTAGCAAGAGCAGCTCTCGAGGAAGCCAGGATTCTTCCGTACAGTCTCCAAAGACAGAGAGATCACATTTTGTGTATCTCTGCCCTTCCTCCCACACACACAGCTTAGAAATCGGTAGGATTAGAACACCCACACCAACAACTTCACTGCATCTCTCTCACCTTCAAGGTCTGTATCTAAATATCAGCCAATCTTCCAGTGCTGCATTTAAATGCATAACGTGAGAGCGCTTACAAGGTCAACTATGCGCAAGTAAGCTGCTTAATACCTTTCCTAAATATTCCCAATCTACTTACTCGTCCCCTGTGCATTTCATGCCTGCAAAGCTCACCAAAAGAACACTGAACACACAGATGCGGGCAAAATGATTAGCTGGGAGCCACCTGCGAACAGGAGACCGCTCACCTTTTCCAGAAGAGTCGGCACTGAAGCAGCAGTGCAAGGTTACACATTGACAGCGCGTTCGCCGCAGCAGCAGTCACATCCAGTTGGTGTCTTCATTCTCACTGAACAATAAAACGCTGAGCCTGAAACTTAACGCTTTGCAGCTGAGCTCTGCCTGCTCGCCAGTCCTAACTAGGAACGGGGCAACACACACGAGCTTCTCTATGACAACAGGCTAATCTGGATGGGTCTTAGGACACGAACGCTGCAAGGTTATTTCTCATCCGACTGCAAACACTGCCCCAAGATCTGTTTTCCTGTGTTTGGGGGGGTTGGTTTTTTCCCTGGGTTTTGGTCTTTCCTTTTTCAGCTGATGCATGACCCATGTGGACCCACGGATTTGGCAGCGTAAACAAGACTGCTTATTTACTGCCATTCACTAAAGCTGCATAATCAGTGTATTTCTAAGGCATTCCTCGCTGTTTGAATGGATCAGATCACAGTAATGCTAGAGAAAATTTAAATGTATAAAAATTTCAAGTCCATTTTACTCTCCATTTTGCAAATCACTAGTAATTTTATCCAATTTCCATAATTTGATGGAAATTTTCTAGGTATGCTTTCTGCTCATCTGAAGTTTTCATCAAAAGTGTTTTGGGCTTTCTTCCCCCCCCTGCCCCCGCCTTGGTTTTTTTAGAAGCAAAGTGAAAACACATTATCCAGTTCTTAAACAAAAATAAAAAAATAGAAGAAACAAATAAAAATCAGGCTTCATTCGTACAGCGCTCCTGCCAAAAAATCTGGCAGCAAAACAGACCTCACTGAAGTGCTTTTGAGTGTGACAGTGAGAACTGGGGTTGACTGGTCTCAAATTTAAACAGAATCACTGAATCTGTATGGTTGGAAGAGAGACCTTCAAGACCAAGTCCAACCCAGCACTGCCAGGCCACCACTAAATCATGTCCCTAAGCACCAGGTCCACACGCAATTTAAATCCTTCCACGGGTGGTGACTCCACCACCGCCCTGGGCAGCCTGTTCCAATGTTTGACAATGCTTCTGATGAAACAGTTCTTCCTAACCTGCAACTACTGCACCCACCATTCACGCAGGAAAGCACTGCGTGCTGGAATCAACAGCTACGTACAAAAAAGTACACCACAGACCTTTGCAAACTTGGAAGAGAACCCTCGAAAAGACTGCATCTGAACATGTATAACATGCAAAACCACTGCAAGTAAGATGGTACTTAGGTGGAAGCTGCCTTAATGAGCTTGGCTACAGTGCACCTCATCACACAGTGGATTACTGAATTCATAGACCTCTGTGCTAGAATTATGGAATCACTACGGTTGGAAAGGACCTCCAGGATCAGCAAGTCCAGCCCTCAGCCCAACAGCTCCTTAACCCTTACACCACAGCCTCAAGAGCTCTAGCTACTTGGTTTTTAAACACTTCCAAGGATGAGGACTCCACCATCTCCCTGGGCAGCATGTTCCACTGCCCAACCACTCTCTCAGGAAAGAACTTCTTCCTAAGATCCAATCTAAACCTCCCCTGATGGAACTTGAGGTCATTTCCTCTTGTCCTATCATTAGTGACTTGGAAGAAGAGACCAGCACCAGCCTCACTACAACCTCCTTTGAGGTAGTTGTAGAGAGCAAGAAGGTCTCCTCTCAGTCAGCCTCCTCATCTTTAGACTAAATAACCTCAGTTCCCTCAGCTGTTCTCCACAGGGCCTGTTCTCCAGCCCTCTCCCCAGCCTTGTTGCCCTTCTCTGGTCCTGCTCCAGCACCTCAATGTCCTTCTGATACTGTGGCACCCAAAACTGACCCAGTACTCAAGGTGCAGTCTTATTAGTGCAGAGTACGGGGGCAGGATCACCTCCCTCCTCCTCCTGGTTACACCGTTCCTGATCCAGCCCACTTTGCTGTTAGTCACCTTGGGCACACTGCTTACTCCCCAGGATTCATACAAATCTATGTAATTTCACCTTTTCTGCAAGTTTTCCTTTCCAGTACATAGACACTCACACAAAGACATGTTATGGATGTGTTCCTGTCTGACTCGGTCTGGGTAGTCCTGCTGTGGCAGAATGATTGGAGTAGATGATCTTTCGAGGTCCCTTCCAATCCCTAATGATTCTGTGATTCTACAAGTGTCACGTGTGGATCCCAGAGATGTTACACAGCCACGCATCAGAAATCACCACAGTAAGGCAGCTCTGTGGCACTGCAGTCTGCTACAACCTGGTTCGGTCAGATTAAACACCTTTATGGAGCCTTGAGTAACTGACCTTCACATACACATGCATTATTTGTTAAAAACAAACGAACATTAAACAAAACACTAGAAGTGTGAGGTCGAAACAAGTTATAGATTAAATCCCCAAACCTCCTCTGATGGTAAATATTTTCTTTCCTTCTAAACTGCTCCCAGTCCTTAATTCCTCAGGGCTATGAAGAGATGGCACTAGCCAGATTTCCTCACTACATCATGACCTAACTGAGTTTTTCCTGGGTAGATGGACCTCGTTAAAAAAGCAGAACCAAAAGAAATACTAAAAGCAGGCACTGAATTGAATCCAGTGTCCATTTGCATTTCTCACGTCCAGAAACAAAGGTCGCTTGGATTTTTTCACTTCAAGCTTTAGCACAGAGCCCACAGTACTGCTGCCATCTGGAACAGCACAGCCACGACTCTTTCGCTTTCCCCAGCAAGAAACACTTGGAAAGACCAAAAACAACTCTGCAGACGTCTTTCTTTTGGATCTATTTTCACAACAGAAGCTTAAAGTCATCTCTGTGCACAGGTTTCTACTTCTCTCATTTACTCACCAATGGCTGCAGTAAAAAGAGAGGAAAACTAAGGATACAAATCCTCTGCGCGTCCTCCCCAATTCACCTACCAAACCAGTACACCTGTACACGCACCACACTGACCTGTGGGACATTCCACTGGAACTATTTGCTCTGCTGCAGATTTCTAGGGGATCCTTAGGAGCTCTCACCTGCCTGATGCATTAAGGCAAACACATCCAACATTCTGAGGCCACAATACAAACGCCGAGCAGAGCTTTGGGTTAGAACAGCAGTAATTGGTACCTTCTGCTTCCCAGAGAAGCTATTTTGAAATGATACTAGCAAACAGTTGTACAGGAAACATGTCTTTCCCCTTCCTTAACACAGTAGGTTAACAGTAGCAAAGAGGCAGCACTGCTGGTACAGCCATAGCTGGTCAGTGAGAATCCTTCTGCTCACACCTCTACACCAAGCTATCAGTTCCAGCTAATCTTGCCACATACTGTGTTTGACAACAGGGCAGGGACTTTTCCAGATACGTAACTACGCAGTCCTTCCATCAGCATGCTTCAGGGGAAAACACAGCTTTGTAAACTTTATGCTGGTGATTTATCATCCTAACCCCCTAGTTAAAGAGATTCTACGCTGGCTCTGAGGAGAGCAGACTTCCGCAAGTTATGCCAAAACCTGATTTTCTTTTTCATTCCCTTCTGCTTGATCTTAACAAATCTTGCCTTAAACAAATCCTGGGAGGGATCAAGAGTGTGTCCAGCAGATCAAGCAAGGTTCTTCTCTCTATCTACTCTGCCCTAGTGAGGCCACAGTTCTGGGCTCCTCAGTTCAAGGGGGACAGAGACCTGACTGAGAGTCCAACAGAGGGCAATGAGGATGATTAGGGGACTGGAGCACTTGTCTTGTGAGGAGAGATTGAGAGACTTGGGACTTTTCAGCTTGGAGAGGAGAAGGTTATGAGGCGACTTAATCCCTGACTATAAATCCATGAGGGCTGGGGTCAAGAAGAAAAAGACAGTCTCTCTTCACTTGTGCCCTGTGACAGGACAAGGGGCACTGGGTGTCAGTTGGAGTACAGGAAGTTCCACCTCAACATGAGGAAGAACTACTTTACTGTAAGGGTGGCAGAGCACTGGAAGGGGCTGCCCAGGAAGGTAGTGGAGTCTCCTTTGGAGACTTTTCAGACCCATCTGGATGTGTTTCTGTGTGACCTTATATTTTACGATCCAGCTTGAACTCGATGATCCCTGGAGATCCCTTCCAACTCCTAATGATCTGTGTATCTTGCAGACTCAACCTCTCCTTCTCCAAAGAAATCCCTCTGAGGAAAGAGCTGTGAACCACTCCTTTTCCATCTCCTGTTGGTTACTTTCCTTATGTACTGCCAACGCTTCTAATGGGAAAACATTCCCAGGATCTGGATGTTGAAATCAGAGATGTTGCAACAAATAAATAGCAGATCAAGAGTATCTCTTCCCCCTTCGCTAGGAGCCCTGCTGTCCAAAACTCTGCTAGCACCAAGGTTAGTGTGCAAGACCAGGCGATGACTCTCACAGTCTCCTGACAAGTGCTAAAAGGTTCACGCTGATGAAATTAGGATATTCCAGGAAAACTGAAGAAAGCTAACTCACTAACAAATGTGAGAGGTATCAGCATCGCTGGCTCTTGATGTTACACTTGAGGAATTAGAAACACAGTCAAAATACACATGAAGATGATTCACAGAGGGTTGTGTATCAAAACAGCATCGTTTTGTCCTTCCTGGAAAAGGATCTGTTTTCAATAAGGCCACCTCCAAGGTTTTAAACGTGGAATTTGATCTTGACTATGCAAGAAAACCTGTGTCATTTAGCCAAGCAACACGTGGGTGGTTTTAACTAAACCAAACCAAAGTCACCTATGAACAGGCTCCTAGCACTCATTAAACACTTGCTTAAATCAGTTTGGCACGTAGCAATCATTTACTGAGGCACCTTGTTTTTAACAGGCCTCAGCAGGTTTGTCAGCTTGACCTGTCAGTTTAAAATTCAACTTCTTCAGTGGTGCAGTGTCTCACAGCTGAAGTCTTAGGAATGGCAAAAAGTTACTGCAGGTATGCAGTTACCTCCATCAGCCACTCTGACACTCTAAAAGAATGGTTTTTGTCTGAGTACCCTGCTCCATGGCAAGAGGAGTCAGAGCATCCACACCAACAGTCACTCTCGTACAGCCCTTAAGGGTTCCTAGTCAGTCACTGCAAACCTTCAGCCTCACAGATCACAGAATCACTCTGGTTGGAAAAGACCCTTGGGATCATCAACCCAAACCATCAATCCTACTATATAAATTTCATCCTTAAACCAGATCCCTCAACGTCACATCTAAATGATCTTTAACTACATCCAGGGATGGTAATTCAACCCCCATCCCTGGGCAGCCTGTTTCAATACCTGACAACCTCTCACCAGCTTCACTGGCCTCTTCTGCGCTTGCTTCAGCACCTCGATATCTCTCCTGTATTGAGGTGCCCAGAACTGGACTCAGTACTCGAGGTGCAGCCTCACAAGTGCCGAATACAGGGGGACAGTCACCTCCCTACTCCTGCTGGACACACTATTTCCAATAGAAGCCAGGACGCCTTCTTGGCCACCTGGGCACACTGCTGGCTCATGTTCAGCAGCCTGTCGATTACAACTCCCAGGCCCCTTTATGCCAGAAAGCTCTCCAGCCACAGCTCCCCACGCCTGCAGCGTTGCTTCAATGCAGAACCTGCAATGGCACAACTGCCATGAGAGAGAAAACCACAACAGCTCTCTGCTCCAAACAGAGTCGGAAAAGACACCAATTTACCTTCCTGTGAGCAGAATGAGATAGTGGAGTCCGGCCACCTCCCCGGTCTGCACAGCCCTATCTTGTTCATACTACAAAGCATAAAGCAGACACTGAGAAATCCTGAGGTTCCCTGCATTAGGGGCTTTTAACTGATGAGCAGAAAAGTCAATTCAGCCCTGAGCACTCTACTCCAATTTCAAACGTGCAAAGTATCTGGCTGCCAAAACCCTGGAGTGAGTGCGTGAGAAAGGGCTGCGATACAGCACATCCCTGACAGGCACTTCGATCCATACTCTACATTACAGGAACACAACCAGGTTTGCCCTATAGACTTGGCACATCTCAGGGAAGCAGGAGAAGTTCATACAACAAAATATCTGAAACTTAGTATAGCCGAAGTCAACTTGGTCTTCAAACAGTAGAATCAGCTTCCTAATTCTCCCCTTTTTTTGTTGCAGTGTTCCTCTAGCTTTCACAGACCTTTCAAAAAAAGTGTTTAATTATTGCACAATGCTGACTCACACGACAGTCATGATAGATCACAGCTGAAGGACGTGGTGGATCCTGTTAACTCTTACACAAAATGAGCTGAACAATCACATGCCCTCACGCTGCCTTGACAGAGGAGGTCGTTGTACTGATGGTACTTAATAAACTGACACAGTAGCTGCAACAGCAAACGCTTTCAACTCCATAAACCACCCTGTTTTGAAAAGAAACCGCAGATAAGAACCAATACAGTTTACCTACCTCCCACACTCCCAACAGTGATTGAAACAGACTTCACCTGTGCAGTATTTTTTGAGGCAAACAAATGAATTCACTTCTACACTTGAAATAAACGGACACACTTTTGCTCCTCAACAGCAGGCAACATGGTTGTATTGCAGCATCTCCCCACAATGAATGGGAGTAAAGGAAATCACTTACCTTGAGGCATACCTGTAACCATAGTATTGCCTAGCCAGACAGATGGAACCGTTTAAGAACTCGATCCACTGAACTGACACAAAAAGGAATTACTGTATTTTTTCACAATTCTACATTTTCCTTTCAGCTGGAAGCCTCCCCTAACTTGTCTGCTTCAGCAACCAGCACACAGCTGCTGCCAACTCAGCCTGCCAGCTGCCCAGACCACAACCTTTTTACAGTACCTTCCAAGGTAATGTAACTACAGCATGAATGATCCTGCCTCTCTGGTCTTTTCACACCCACAGTGCCCTATTCTTTCTTGCTGGAAGATCTGAAATCTCTACTTTTACTATCTGCTCAGATACTTCTAACCTCATCCATGTGACCCACAGTTGGCCCCACACCACATACATGCCCTATAACTACCATTAAAATTGTGATGTTTCTAGCATTTATTAGGAGGAAGCATGTTTTGTACAGATTAATTTTCCAAACACTGATAAGTCAATCTTATTTCCCTTGCCATTCTGCTTCAGGGCTTTCTTTCTCCTAAAAAGCCTGAATCACCCCTACTGTTATTTTACATCACTATGAAAATGAACAGACTCTCCTGTTCTCATAAACTGCTTCCACAGAGCAGCACATCAGGAACTCTCCAGTTTTATTCCTATGCACAATCGAGCATCAATTTATATCCTCTGAGACAAACTGATTACAGAGCAGAAGACAAGCAACAGGCACTGAAATCTGCAGTCAGAATCTCTTAAATCAGAACACATGTCACTTAGCCTGCTGCCTTCCCTGGTCTGAGGCTGAGAGCTGAAGGCTTATTAGAGCTGCAGCATTACTTCTCCCCTTCCCTGCTGCAGAAGAGCTCCTAAAACTCCACAGGAGCTTATCTTAGCCAGAGACGAGGAAGAGCTTATGCAGAAGGCGTGCAGTTCTTCACAGACAGTTATACTGGGGGAGGCCAATTGCTCATTAATCAAAAGCCTCTTAACTGGAACCACCTGGCCCTTTATGCTCTTCTAAACTCAGGTCTAGGAAACCCAGCTGGACTATTTCACACCTGCAGAGGTTCTCTACTGTGTAGCTGAGCAGAAATAGACTGTCAGGGAGAAGTTGGTACCATCCTTTCCTGGGCACAGTCTGCACTTGGATCAGCTTAAGCTAATCACGAATGTCTGGAAGCTGTTTCCTGTTATGAATTCATATGAAAGAGAAAAGCAGCAGCACACACTAGTTCAGAAAGTAGAGAAGAATATTTCATGTCACTTCCAGACTACCCTGAGCAAGGACAGAAGGGAGTTGATCTTATGTTGAAATACGTTTTCGAGAAAAAAACTACAACAGCATGTTGCAGAGCACTGAGAATCCTGTCCACCTGCATCACTACTCCATTGGCACTAACAAATCACACCATTACTCCCAGCAGAAGCAACACTGCAAAAACACAGGACCAAGCAGATGTAGTACAGATTATTTATAGAGCAGCAGCAACTCCAGGTCACGAGATTTTTCCTCTTTGAAAGAGCAGGGGCTGCACTTCGTATCTCATTATACAATAAAGTTCTGTAAGCTGAGAGCAGCTGCCCTGCAAGCGATCCTGAAAAGAAGTCAGAAGAGTTCAGCAAAGATACCCTACCAGATAGCATTCATGTTTTAATTAGCCTTAACAGCAGTTCTAAGGCTGACACCTACGAAGAAGCAACTGAAGGTGAAACAGCTCTCTGGAAAGGCACCTTCTGAACAGCGTTTGCTTCCAGTGCCACACCACAGCAGAGGCGTCAGACCTGCTACGAGCAGCACAGGTCTTTTGGTTGCTCACAGAATCGTTTAGGTTGGAAAAAGAACTTTAAGATTCAACCATTAACTTAACTCGGTGACGTTTTAATACGGACAAGGGAGCATAGAACCTTTCCTTTGCCTGGCAAGGAATTTGGAGACAATCTGCTATCAGCATTTTAAAAAAGGGAAAAGAAAAATACCACATGGCAACGGGAACTGACTAGGATGGCTGGAGACCAGCCACTTAGAATAACACATAGAATCATACAATTGTTTGGGTTGGAAGGGACTTCAGAGATCATCTAGTTCCAAGCCCTCTGTAGGGGGCAGGGCCACCTCTCACCCGAGTAGGCTGCCCAGAGCCTCTTCCAACCTCACTATGAACGCTCCCAGGGACGGAGCACCCACAGACTCCCGGGGCAGCCTGTTCCAGCGCCTCAGCACCCTCAGAGCAGGGAAGTTCCTCCTCAGATCTAATCTAAATCTCTTTTTTACTTAAAACCATCATCCCTTGTCCTACCACTACAGTCCTTCATCAAAAGTCCTTCTCCAGCTTTCCTGTAGCCCCTTCACCTACTGGAAGACTGCTCTAAGGTCCCCCAGGAGCCTTCTCATCTGCTGAAGAGCCCCAGCCGCCTCAGCCTCGTCCTCAAAGCAGGGCAGCTCCATCCCTCTGCCCATCACACACTTGCTAAGAGGAACAGGCAGCCTAGATGCTGCAGATAAAAAATAAAACCCTCTGAAAACCACAGGCACAAAAAAAGAAGGCAAACCGTTTCAAGAAGTTTCCCAGTCACAAAGATAAAGCAGCTTCCCAGCACCCCGGGGTGAAGCAACGCCTGAAGGAATCAACGGGAGGAGCAGAGCCAGCAGAACTAACCCACATCCTCACGTTTGGGGCTGGCAGCGGCGGGGCTCAGGTCTACCCGCGGGCGGGCTGATGCCGCCGCTGCCCCTTCTCGCCCAAGAAAAGGCTCCACAAACCCCGCACCCGTTACGTTCTGTGCAGGCTACTGGTCACCTCAGACCACTAACCCTTGGCCACGCGGCAGTTCATCCAGCCGAGCGTGGCCCCGCTGCACCTCACTGAAAGGAGGAAGTCCCAGGTGTGACCCCGGCCCTCCGCCCGCCTCCCCGCACTCACCGCTTCGGCCGGCGGGAGGCGGCAGCACCTTCGCCCTCCGCCCGCGCCGAGCCCCCGGCGTAGCTGCGCTGGGCAGCAGCGCGTCCCGCTCGCGCGGCAGTGGCACCACGTGACTGCCCCCTGCTCCCGCCTCTCGCCTCCTCCTCCCGCCCTCCCTGCCCGTGCCGTCACGTGACACCGCCATGACAGGCGGGGCCGGGCCAGGAGAGAAGATGGCGTCTGCCGGCGCGGGAGTGTGCGAGCAAGTTGGGGTTACCCCAAGCCCTGGGGTCTTTGGCCCAGGCCGCCAACAGCCAGTCCGCACCCCGAGCCGAGCGATTATTTTATTGCAGGGGTGTGCAAAGTTGGGGGCTCTGTGTTCATCCACGAAGTGATCTCCGTGGATTGTTCCTGAGCCGTTCATGGCCGTGAAGCCGTGCAGGGAGTCAAGGCAGGAGGGATGTGGATGTGCGGTTTCCAGTCCTCCCATCCCCTCCGAGCTGCAGTGTGTCTGCCCAATTCACCAGGACTAGGATCAAAACTTCCCTTGGAGGCCTCTCTGAAGACTAACAATCACAGAATTACTGGGACTGGAAAAGACCTCTGAGATCATCAAGCCCAGGCCATGACCTGACTTCACCACAATCACCTAGACCAGGGCACTAAGGGCCACAGCCAGGCTGGCCTTCAACACCTCCAGGGATGGGGACTCC
>JAOXOE010068508.1:0-30135 GCA_028565055.1 Phoeniculus purpureus
AAGGAGACTGAGGGGTGACCTCATTAATGTTGATAAATATGTGAAAGGTGGGTGTCAGGAGGATGGAGCCAGGCTCTTTTCAGTGGCATCTAATGATAGGATAATGGGCAGTGGGTGTGAGCTGGAGCACAGGAGGTTCCACATCAGTATGAGAAGGAAGTTCTTCCTAGTGAGGTTGCAGAGCACTGGAAGGGGCTGCCCAGGGAGGTGTAGTCTGCTTCTCTGGAGATGTTTAAAATCCAGCTGGATGTGCTCCTGTGTGACTTGGTGCCAGTGGTGCTGCTGTGGCAGGGTGATTGGACTGGATGATCTTTTGAGGTCCCTTCCAATCCCTAATGTTCTGTGATTTTTTTGACTATGTGAAGCTGAAAGTACTTTTACTTTCATGAAGGTTTTTGTTGTCTTCTATAGGGTGGCTAGTTTCAAGTAAAATAGTGTTGTGTTTCCCTTAATGAACACTGATTCCAAGCTTTAGAATCAGCTTTTCATCAGTTTAACAAACACTTTTGCTTCTAAAACAGCAATTTTACATCTAAACAAAGAGGGAATGTTTCAGAAACACTCGACCAGAAAACCAGTAGTGCTGCAAACACATTTCTGTTCCACAATTTTTAAGACTTTATTTTATATTTTTATTTTATAAAATGCAGTAAAACATTTAGAGCATCTGGCATGGTTTATTTCACTTGTGTGTGTTGTGTAAAGTTTTAGAACCCTCTTCTTTTTAAAACAATAACAAATTTTGGGAGTTGAAAGCATCATTTTGGAAGCAGACAAGGAGAGTGTTGACAGCAGATGGCAGTCTTGGCTCAATTATTAGGGGAAGTTTGTAAATGCATCAGAAAGTTTGTTTAATTTGTCCTTAATTTATTTTTTTTAAGGGTGGGTGGTGTCACAGGTCAAATTCAGTTTAAAGTTTTCCAGAGAGAAAGATGTTTAGTTTTCAGCTTGGAAAATGTAGCCTTGTTCTGTAATAAGATTGTTTAATTGCGTCTTTGTTCCTTTATAAACAAACCGGGTCATTGTCCTGTAGGAATAATGGGCTGTTTCTGTACAGTTTCAGATAGAAGAGAAGGTTTGCTTATGTCTGCGTTCACAGTCATTGTTTTAAGAAGTTTTTCTCGCTAACTTACAGCTTGTAGAAGATAGGAGACATGAAACAGATCCCGATACAGACCAAGCACTCATTCTCCTAATGTATCAGGAGTGTTTTAAGTAAACTCTTCCATGGGCAAATGTGTCGGAGGACAAGTCACATAATATCTGTAATTTCCTCGTCATTTGTCCTTTTCTGCTGAATAATTTTATCTGTCTGCTTGTTCATAAAATGTGCTGGTGCGGTTGTGTTCTAACATCCAAGGTGGCAGTATCTCTTTGTCCGAGTCCTTGAGATGTTCTCAACAGCTGTCACAGAGTGGAGAAACCATACTGGGACCTTTCTGGGTGAGCCACAAAGATCTTGATGCTAACTTGCCCTGGGAATGCACTTAAGCTCCATAAACTCTGTGAGGAAGTGTGTTAAAAAGAGCAGTTTACAGCCTTGCTGGTACTTTTGAAATACCAGAGCTCTCATCATTTTCAGTTGGCAAAAGAGTACTGCTATAGGACAAGGGGCAGTGGGTGTGAGCTGGAACAGAGGAGGTTTCACATCAGTGTGAGAAGTAACTGGAACTTCTTCCCGATGAGAGTGACAGAGCACTGGAATGGCACTGCTCAGGGAGGTGGGGGGGGTCTCCTTCTCTGAGGATGTTTAACACCCGCCTGGACATGTTCCTGTGCGACTTGGTCTAGGTGATCCTGCTGTGGCAGGGGGATTCAGCTGGATGATCTTTAGAGGACCCTTCCAATCTCTAATGTTTTGTGATTTTGTTCTCATTGTCCATGGGAGAATTTGAAGTGGGTCGAGGATGAGAGATGTCAGTTTTAGTGAATAAGTTGATGGTGAGGAGGAGGAGGAAAGATATCCGAACTACTTTTTCATAGGAGTTCTGGAAGAAACAATTACCATGGCATTTACAGGCTTTGAGAGAGTAAAGTGGGATAAGCTGCAGTGAAGTCTGTGTTTGGATTCTTCTTTGTTTCTTATAAACATTAACATTGTTGATAATGTGTCTTCTTCCTAATTCTTCCTGGTGCTTGAAATGAAAGCACTTCACTGCTCAGGGTGCTTTCACATTGTGAAAGATAAGTCTTTCAGAGGTTACCAGTGGGTCTTTTGCAAGTGCCTGGATTTCAGGAGAAAGCCAAGGGTGTGTGTCATAGTATTTCAAACAGCTGTGGTTCTCTGCAGGATACAGATGTCAAATCTATATTTTCCTGTGCCAAAAAATAAATGACTTTTGTTGTGTGTCTGCGTCATCTACAGGAGGCTGTTGTGTAGCCACCTGGATTTTTAACGCCATAGAACCATTCTCTGGATTTGGCTGTGAGGTTTTGTGGTTGTGGTTTTATTTATCCTTTTTCCTTTCTGTATTTCCAGCTGATCCTGCAGCTGTTTGGGTATTGTACCTCATTGTATCAGTCCCTGAACATGAACTTTTTGGTCTAGGGAGGATTTAAGGACAGACTTAGCAGGAAGACTTTTCATTTCAATTTTCAGATATGTAAAATAAGACTTGTCTCTACAGTGGAGTCATGGTCACAGTGTTTCTGTATTGAAGTGCGCCATTAAACAGCTGTAGGGTCACAACAGCCCAGCAGTGTGTTACAGGCTTGAGGAAGAGTTGCTGCAAAGCTGGTTGACAGAGACTAGGGGTTATTAATTGATCATTGGCTGAATATGAGCTGACAGTGTGCTCAGGTGTCCAAGAATGCCAATGATGTCAAGGCTTGTATCACAAATAGTGTGGCCAGCAGGAGTAGGGAAGGGATTGTCCCCCTATAGTAGGCGCTGGTGAAGCTGCACCTTGAGTTCTGGGTTCAGTTTTGGGCACCTCAAGACAAGAAAGACATTGAGGGGCTGCAATGGGTCCAGAGAAGGACAACAAAGTTGGTAAAGGGTTTGAGAACAAACCTTATGAGGAGCTGCTGAGGGACCTGGGGCTGTTTAATCTGGAGGAAAGAAGCCTGAGGGGAGACCTTATTGCTGTCTGCAACTACCTGAAAGGAGGATGTAGAGAGGTGGGAGTTGGTCTCTTGTCCCAAGTTAGAAGTGATAGGACAAGAGGAAATGGCCTCAACTTGCACCAGGGGAAGTTTAGGTTGGCCACAAGGAAAAGGTTCTTCCTGGCAAGAGTCCTCAGGCCTTGGGTTCCATGGCTGCCCAGGGAGGGGGTTTCATCGCCATTCCTGAATGTGTTTCAAAGTTATGGAGATCTGGAGCTTAGGGACGGGGTTTATCAGTGGCCTTGAGACAGCTGAGTTAATGGTTGGACTCAATGATCTTGAAGGTCTTTTCAAAGCTAAATGATTCTGTGATTCAATGAAATGCAAAGGCCATGTTGTGTTCAGACCACAGGCTGTAGTTAATGGAGTTTGTAACCATTTCTAATCATTGATGTGAAGGCTGATTGTGTATTGCGAAGTGTGGTGTTTAATTCTTTGCCTGTGTTGTTGCAGGGAAAGGGGCTGATCTGAGCAAGCCACCGTGTCGAAAAGCGAAGGACATACGAAAAGAGAGAAAATTGCAGAAACTCCTTCAGAACCAGATGTGCGCGTTAGAAGGTTCTCCACTTAAAGCAGCTGATCAAGTTTCCCTCTTGCAAAACTCTAAATCTAAAGCAAACCAGCCTAAAACCATTGAGGACTTCGTGTTTGTCTCTTTACCTGATGATGCGCGACACAAATTAGAGGTAACATCTTGTTCACTGTTGTTGGAGGCAAATTAAGGAGCAGTCTAGCTAAAGATTTATTAAAATGCTGAAGTGTTTAGTGAGTGTGAATTTATGGAATGGTTATAGCTTCGATCTCAAAAAACATGAGATGGTGCCTGGTACTGATGTGGAGCTCAGTGAAACCACAAGAGGGAACTCCTGCTCTTGCAGTCAGTCCTAGCAGGGACCTGTACTGTTACCCAAATAACTTTCAAACTGATTTCATACTGTGTGATTTGAGAAGGAAAGACTGGAATGAGCTGAGTGTTGAATGATGAGAGAGATTCAATATTTAGTTCTGTGGTGTATAAATACTTGAACTATCTATGCTAATGAATCTTGACAAGAAAGCAGTAACTGTTGATGAAGTTAAACAGATGAGAAGATAGCTGTTCCTTGTAAACGTTATTGATACGTGTAGATGTCTTTGGAAGCGGTAAAAGCAATGGTAGAAAACTTTGTTTTATATACTGGTTGCTGTTAAATCTACCAGGAATGTAGTGAGAATCATCTGGAAGACTTTTGGTCTTAAGAACATTTGTGTATTGTAAAAACTTGTCTAGAAGCTGGAAAACAGTTTGAATATGAGTGCTTACCCGTAGTTACATCAATGATAGTATTGGAAATGAAAATGGTAATATCCTTGTGGTAATTGTTCAGAGAGGTAGTTGAAAAGATTTACCCTGAATATGTGATGTGAAGGAATTGGTCCATCTCACTCCCTCCTCCGGGTTTTGTGATGGACTCAGTAAAACAAGCGTGATGGCTTTGTCTGAACATCTTCATTTAGAAGATGGAGAATTAAAAGGAGGATTGTCCCAGCAGTGTTTTCCCAGATTGTGCCTTTACTGTGGCTGTTAACTGTGGAGTTTCTTAAAAGTCTGTTTTTAATAGATCAACCAATACTGTCGGTAAAAATTGAAACCCACTGAAAATTGGCTTTTGTTTTTTGACATTAACCTGGCCTTAAATGTGCTTTAAGAGAGATGCACTGGTTCTCAGGTGATATAATTTCTGTCAGAATGCAGTAATTTTTTCCAAGAACAATTTTTAATACATACATTTACTTTAATATTTAATATTACTCAATATATATTTAAATATTAGTCTAATATTTCTCTTAATATTTTTAATATGTTTTAATGTTTTAGTATTTATTTAAATATTCTAATATTGTTAATAGTTATATTAATATTCATCTCAATGTTAATTTCCATATTCTTACTATTGAAATTTTTTAAATATTTTAAATATTTTAAATCTTAATTTCCTAATTTTTATTTTTTATTTGTATTTTTATTTTAATACATTTATTTAGTTCTAATTCTTTAATTTTTGTGTATGTAAGGTAGTTGGTGGGAAAGACTAATAACTTCCTATTATAATGAACTCCTAATTGAATATGGAGACATTGTTTCCTCTTCCTCTTTTGTCTTTGAAAGACAGCTAGCAATCCCCTTGGGATTTTAACAATAAAAACATGGTCTTACATAAAGAGCCACAGCTATAAGTCTTCCAGATGCACAGGTCCTTCAGGTGTTGTTCAGCATAGTGTTGATTTTACACCATTTGCTGGTAGTATTATTTCCTTAAAGCTATTTGTGTAGGTCTGTAGGTGTTTTAGAAGTTTGAAAACCTTTTGAGTTATTAACTGTCAATATAAAGGCCTTTGATAGCCTAAATTGAGCTGAAGAAATTTCTAACATGAATGAAGTTGTTAAGGCCCTCGTTCAGGAAGCCAGAATGTGTCTCTGCTGTGATGTTTGTATATGTTTAAATATTTAAATATTAGTTACTGCATGACACTGTAATAATAAATGTGTTTAACTTCTTCTGAAGGTGAGGGTGGTGAGATCATCTCCACCAAGTTCACAGTTCAAAGCCACATTTCAAGAGTCTTACCAGGTCTATAAACGTTACCAGATGGTTATTCACAAGGACCCACCTGATAAACCAACAATAAATCAGGTCAGAAAGCCAGATGAATTTCTGTGCAAAGCTCAGCTTCCCCTCCCCATGTGATGTGTCTCGTGTCTAGGAGAAACAAGCATGGATTTTATATCCATTATATATTCAGGAGCATGTAAAACACCCTATCAAGTAAAATCAGCGTCCTGAAAGTGCAAACCCTTCTGAGACCTGTTTGTCAGTGCCACAGACATTTGCTCTTAATTGCAGACAGGAACATTAGGGAAGTCACATGAGTGTACTGTTGGATCAGAGCTGGAGAGGATGAGGTTCTTGGAGATAGATGATGTGGGTGAAGTTTCTGGAGATAGATGATGTGTAAATACAAATGCCATAGGAACTACAACCAACTGGACATGTATCCTGATAAGTAGTCTCATCGGCTTTGGTTTGAACAGTGCCATAGGAGATCAGGGCCAACATGTGAGTAAAAATGTATCGCACCTACAAAGGTGCACAGAAGTTGTAAAACCCTCTCCACTTTCAATTTAAGCACTCCCAGAGGTAATCTGTGCCCTCCATCTAAATTACACATCATTACTGCTTCTTGTAATGGCCAGGCAGTTTGTAACAGTCAGGTGTTGGACATGTTACCTCTCCAATACTAGGAAGAAAAAAATTCAAATGAGTTTGGAGGAAAGGATTAGGTAGCAAGACTCTGATTGCTAAACCGGGGCCATGAGTGATGTGTAGAAATTGGCACATTGTAAAAGCCCCTGAGACCATACAATGAAGACAAAATTAGTTGTTGGTTTATTAAGTAACTTGGTCAGAATATAGTTGACTAAACTGGTGCTTTGGAGTGTTGTGTGATTTTTTTGTTCTGTAATGAAAGTATTGACAGCTTAGAGTTAGTTGTCCCTTATCCCTCTAGGAAGATTTTCTTGAAGGAGAAAACTGATTTCAGAGGCTTTGAAGTGGATAGGAGGAGATCTTTCACTAGCCTTACCTTCAGAAGCACATTACCTGGTTATATGCACTCAAAACACTCTGTATTTTCCTTGCTCTGAAGGTGAGGTTAGTACCTGTCTCCTTTGAGGACCCCCAGTTCAAATCTTCCTTCAACCAGTCAGCCACTTTATTTGCCAAGTATCAGATGGCTGTACACAAGGACACACCTTCTGAATGTGGCGAAAATGAGGTACAGTTCACTGCATGCGCCTTATGGAAACACTTCATTGTTTGATTGCACAGTTGAACGATGACAATCGGTGTCTCTGAAGAGTGATCCTAGATACTGGAGTTTCCATTTGGGAGGGAAAGTGCTGTGGTTTTTAGCAAGCTTCTCTTGCAGGCTTCAACCCAGGGGAAGCTGAGCTGAAGAGAGTAGGATTATGCATCATCATAACTAAAAAATCTAATAGCAGTGAGCTAAGTTAGCAGATTGAGAGAGGTTCTCCTCCCCCTCCACTCTGCCCTGGTGAGACTGTATCTGGAATATTGTGTCCAGTTCTGGGCCTCTCAGTTCCAGAAGGACACAGAACTGCTGGGAGAGCCCAGCGCAGAGCCACAGAGATGATGCACGGAGTGGAACATCTCCCTGTTGAGGAAACGTTGAGGGAGCTGGGTCTCTTGAGCTTGGAAAAAAGGAGACTGAAGGGTGACCTTATTACTGTTTATAAATATGGAAAGGGCAGGTGTTAGGAGGATGCAGACAATCTCTTCTCGATGTCATCTAGTGATAGGACAAGGGGCAATGGGTGCAAGCTACAGCATAGGTGGTTCCACATAAATATGAGAAGGAACTTCTTCCCGGTGAGGGTGACAGAGCACTGAAATGGGCTGCCCAGGGAGGTGGTGGAATCTCCTTCTCTGGAGACGTTTAAAACCCACCTGGCCACGTTCCTATGTGACTTGATCTAGGTGATCCTAGTGTGGTGGGGGGATTGGACTAGATGATCTTTCAAGTTCCCTTCCAATCCCTAATGTTCTGTGATTCTGTGATTGTTTAGGCTGGATATTAGGGAGAATTTCTTCACCAAAAGGGTTATCAAACATGGGCTGTGGTGGAGTCACCATCCGTGGTGGTATTTAAATGTTGTGGTCTAGACCTGGTGCTAAAGGACATGTTTTAGTGGTGACCTGGCAGTGCTGGGTTGAAGGTTGGACTTGATGATCTTGAAGGTCTCTTTGAAGAACAGAGATTTTGTGATTCTGGGACTGAGATTTCCACTGGAAAAGGGAAATGCTGTTTTGTCATTGCAAAAGTATCTTCTGCTTTAAAGCTGTTTGAATGCCATTTTTTCGTGTTTCGTCTTAACTTTTTAGTGGTCTTGCTTGATTGAAGGTTTCAAAAGTCTCAATTTGATTCCTGTTTCAATGCCAAGATTCTGTCTCAACTAGAACCCACCTTTGCAGTAGAAATAGAGCAAAGATGTCTCCATCAGCTGGTGGGGACTCAATTGCATTGCGTGTGAATAAAGCCTGATTTTATTATGGTGTTTGCAGGATGCTAATCCGAATCCATCCTAATAATAATATTTAATAGATAATACTATCTAATAGATAATGAAAAAGCACTGATGGTGTTCTAACCAAGCAGCAGTTCTCCATGTCTCTGGCAGGTGGCACAATAATTTCATTAGCAGAATTAATAAAACCCTTACCTCAGGCTCTGTCATTTCTGTCTGCTACAAACTTTGGACTTCATGCTGATCGGCCATCAGGCTGTTCTGTTCTTGAGGGTGATACTCACAGAAGTGATACCTTAGGAAGCTGTGGCTGCCTTCCAGTTAGAATAATAAACCCACATAATCATTTCTGGCTGTAGTTCAAAGGGGCGTAAGGAGAGCTACTTTTCTTTTGGTGAGATGTCTGTAGCACTACTGTGGAAAGCCATAAACCTGCACTTGAGTTTGTAAGGTAATAGGACTCATAACAATGAGTAGTAGTCTCTGCCCTTTCCATAATTGCTGACATAAATTGGGTTAATTATAATAATGTAGGAATTGGGGACGTGCCAGGAGGGATTGAGCCTGTTCACTAGATTTGTAGCAGGCATTACTTTGCAGGTTTTATCAAGGTCCTTCTTCCACCTTCTTCTCTGATTAAGTACTTGGTTTGTTTGCTGGAGTTAATGTATTGCAACCCTAGCTGCTTAGATGTGGGATCTGTTCCACTGTATCTTCCTATTGCTGCAGAGAGAGTGCTGAGGACTTCATACACTTATTTATGTCTGTCGTGGGAATTGCTGTTGAATACAAAGTGGGTGGATTTCTGTTCCTATTGCTAATAGTTGACTGGATTTTTTGGAGGGAGTCCAGTGGAGAGCAACGAGGATGATGAAGGAAGTGGAACACTTCCCTTATGAGGAAAGGCTGAGGGAGTTGGGTCTCAGTAGCTTGGAGAAGAGGAGACTAAGGGGTGACCTCAGTGTCTATAAATATGTGAAGGGTGGGTGTCAGGAGGATGGAGCCAGGCTCTTCTCAGTGTCATCTGATGATAGGACAAGGGCAGTGGGTATGAGCTGGAACATAGGAGGTTCCATATAAATATCAGAAGGAACTTCTTCACAGTGAGGGTGATGGAACATTGGAACAGGCTGTCCAGCGGGGTTGTGGAGTATCTTTCTCTGGAGATGTTTTAAACCTGCCTGGATGTGTTCCTGTGCGACTTGGTTTAGGTGATCCTGCTGTGGCAGGGGGAATTGGACTAGATGATCTTTCGAGGTCCCTTCCAATCCCTAATGATTCTGTGATTCTATGATCCTTCTTAGTGTATCAGCAAGTCTCTCCATATGTTACTTAGGATGCTGTTTCCCTGTAAGTAAAATATGGCTAATCTCTTTGAAGACTTTAAAAGCTGTCCTATGAACTTGCTAGCTACCATTATTTTTGGAGGTGAAAAATTGTTCTTTTATTCTTTATTTTTTCTGGAAGTTCTTTGGTAAAAACAGAATTTGGCTTACACTAGTCCTGAGTCCTTACTTATCCCTATATTGGTAAAACTTCTACTGGAATAAATTGAAACTTTGCCTGATTTAGGGCTGCTTTATGATAGATTTGATCTATGTATGAATTTTCGTGGTTATCATGATAAAGCAGTGATCATGAGTAACTATTTCAGGTGTTTTTTTTAAAAACTGAAATAGTCCCATCTTCTCTGCTACGCCAGACAGTAGCAAATGGCAAAATACTCAATTCAGAAAAATAAGATTATTGGTGTTTCTCTGCACTTTGTTTTGTGCTGTACAGTTCATCTTGGGTTGGGGAGGGAAACAAAGATTGTTATGGAGAGCAAAGAAACAGAGCAAAAATATTTATCTATTTCTAATTTTGTCTTTGGGTGTTGAATTGCCCTGGGTTAAGTTGCATAATGGTAAGTAAAGCAACTGGACACAATCCAGTGCAAAGTGATGCATGAAACCAGCACTTTTCCCCCCTAGTGTGTGAAAATTGGTATCAGCAAGAAACAGATAGTCTTAACTTGTATGTAGTTGGAGAAGCGCCTGCATTTTGATACCTACATTCTTTTAAAATGAATCATTCTTCAGTGCAGACACAAGATCCCTCACTTGCTGAAGCAAAGTGACAGGCAGAAACTGGGCTACGTTAACCCTCCACCATCAGTACTGTGTGCTAACGTGACCGTCCTGAGTGGAGATCAAAGGGGAGCTCTGCATGGAGAAGGCAGTGGTGACAGTGGTTATCCTGTGGCATTAGGGCACAGCACTGTAATTTGCAAATCCATGTGGGAGCCAGGGCTAGAGCTGAAATCTGCTGCCACCTCACCACAAACCCAGTATACCAGGCTCCTCAGAACTGGTAGGTAGGTGTATGATTGCTTGGAGTGGCCTGGCTGCGAAACTTCCCATCCTGTTCAGCCACTTTTTGTCAAGAAGATGGGTCAGCGGGCTTCCTTTCTAAGGAAGGGGCCAGCTACTGCTTTTCTACTGGTAATGAGATGTATTACTTGTAACATGCTCAAAAGTAAATACTTAGAGCAATTATTTTGGTTTTTAAGCATCTTTCACCCTGATAACCTAGGACTTTTAAACAACCATGTACCAGGGAACCCTTGTGCATAAAAGAAGCCTTTGGTGCTAAAAGGAAATTATATTTTAAAATAAATAACAACCCTCCAGCATCAGATAGACACTAATCAGAGAATTATTTATTTTCTCTTTTTACTTAGAAAAGATCTGTGTAATTTTTAGGTAGCTGTCCAAGAACTGCTTTTATAAAGTGTAAAATAACAGTATTTGTGTGAAAGAAAGAGGGAGAGTTTCAGTTATAGAATGAGGCATCTATTTGGGTCTGGTTTTGTGGTGGTTTTATTAAAAATCCACATTCTCTAGGAGGTAGATGTTGTACTGAGATTTGGAACAGCACAAGAATAGCTGTGTAATCAAGTCAGGAGTTAGTTTCAGGAGCAGGGAATGTTTCAAGTAATGTTACTGGCTAAGCCAGTGTAAAAAGGTGGGTAAAAATCATGCAGGTTGTAACTGTTCCTCACTGTCAGTCAGCAGTTCTGCACTTAAGTTTTTCTCAGCATGTCTCTTTTAAATGAGATGCAAACATATAAACACATGGCAGATTAATCCTTCACTGGTAGGAGAAGATCTGGAACCTAACTGTAATTAAAAGTAGCTGTTTATGGCTGGCTTAGACCTCCCAAAGCTGAAACTGGGAATGGGAACACGAGCACGTCTTTCTCTGCTGTGACAGACCCCGCTGCCCTTCAAGTGTGCAGCAGGACTTTTCCTGGGATTTATTGATCACTTTGATTGCTTTGGTTGACGAAGGGGTAACTGAACAAATGGTAAACCCTTGCACTTTGTTACACTTTCTGCGTAGGTTACAGTCAACAACCATGGAACTAGTCTTTGCAAATGATGTGGCCACCATGTGTGGACCCATTCAATTCTACACCCACTTCTCAGTGAATCCTTGGTAGATTAGATTGTTGTTGGAGCTGTCTGCTCACAAAACAGGCACAATTTTCCTTGGAGGAAATATTATAAGAATAGGATGGAAAAGAGTGAATTTGATTGCTTTAAGGTAATCAAATGGAAGAACAGAAGAGATAATGCACCAATAACATTCTGACAAGGTATTAAGGAGAAAAGAAAGGAAAGCATTTTTGAGCTGTCTGCGCTAAAGCTGAATGCCTGAAAAATAAAGCCATTCTTATGACTAATCATAATTTTGATTTACTGGGCATTACCCAGGGATAAGTTGCGCAACTATAGCAGCTGTAGACGTCAATGCATGCAAGAGTGGGCCTCACACATGCTGATGATGCCAAGAAATCAGGGAGACCACCTGTTCCAAGATACAGACAGCAAATCTTGCCCAGCTAGTATCAACACAGGTAGCCCATCACATGTGATGTATGTTGGCAAGATTCTGTGAATAACGTGTAAGTGTCCTGGCCTGCTTTTACAGGAGAAATGTAAGTAACAGAGGGGATGAACATGATTAAGAACTGTTTAGGGAGAGCTTCTCATTGTGATCAGTGAGGTTGCTTGTCTTCCCTTCACTGCAATATTTATGTAAATTAAGTTCTTTAAACAGCAGCTGATTTTCAAACTACAATGTCTGAGTTGCACTCTGCAGTACGGCTCTGCGGTAGCCATGGTGGCAGTCAGGAGTCGGTCTGCTGAATCCCCTTCCTTTCTGTTTCCCAAGAGACCATACGGTAGAGGCAGAGAATGAAGAGGAATAAATAGGCAGGGAGAAGGCAGTGACCAAGAGAGAGGAAAATAACAAGAGTGAAAATGTGAACAAGTTCTTGTCCTCTCCTGCAGACATTAGGTTATCTCGCCTTTCTCCTTTCCATTGTGTGAGCTTGGCAGGAGCAACAGGACAAGCGTGGTAAGCCTGCAGATAGTCAGTTGCAAATTCTGGTAGGACTGACATCAGTATGTTAGGATGCCTCTTGGCTCCCTGAGTTTTTCTTCTCTTCATGTCTAACCTTAATACGTTTGCTGTGCGTCATAACGCTTCTTAAAATGTCAGGCCTTCAGATGTGGAGGATTTGCAGACATTAATGTAAGAAACACTTATTCATGGATGAAGTGTGTGAAGAACTGATCCAGCTTGGCTCCAGCCTCTAGACTGTCTCTAGCCCAGCTCAGCATCTCGCCGTTTGCCATGTCCACTTGAAGTGCATGTAGAGAGGCTTATGAGCACCACCGTGTGGCTCCTTGGCTATGGACAAGGTCACTGGGGTTGCTAGGGAAAGGATGAGTGGTTGTTTCTTCAGTGCCAGGAGACAGCAGGATCAGGTTGTGAGTTAACTGCATTCCCACAGAACATAATGTCCTGTCGACATGCTGTTGGGTTCAGCAGTGCGTGTGTAAGCTCCACAGACAAGCTGAGGCCGTTGCTGTGTGAAAAGTCAAGGCTTGTAATGGTATTTTATGAAAACAAGCTACCCCTCTTACAGGGCAGAGTTAGCTGGGAGGATGAATACAAGAATTTATTCACTGAATCCTGCCCTGGAGGGCTAAAATTAAGAGACAAAATTGTCGGCAGCAAAGTCAAGACAGTTTCCAGCGCTGTACCTTCCAGCTGCTCTGTTTTGTGTGGGGACCACTGTGACTCCTTTTGTTCCACAGGTGAACACAGAAGTGCTGTGAGATAATCCAAACTTTCCCTTTCATCCTGGCAGGGTATCTTGTACATGAGCCATCACCCCACTGCCATCTTTCCTTTCAGTGGAGGTTCAACTCACAGATTCAGTTTTGCAGAAAGATTTTCCCCTGTAGTCTTGTTTGTCTCATCAAGCTATGAATGTCTCCCATTGGCATTGCTACCTGAATCATACCCTCCCATGCTAAACCTTACGTAGATGCCTTGTGTTATGTAGAAGCTTCAGAAAGTGGATCCTCAAATCAATCAAAGACCCAATTTAAAACAAAGCAGTCCTTTGGGATTTGAAATCCCCTGCAGTGCTGTATTTACTGGGGCACAGGAGTGTCTAAGTGCACAGTCAGAGCCTAGTGGAATTATGCTTGTTCCAAGTGAATAAACCAGCTTATCCTGACAGCCTACAAGTTACCGAGGATTTTGTGATTAAATCAGAATTATTCATACCAGTTTCACATGTTCAAAACTCCAGAAAATTAAGAAAATATTTCATGTGATGGACAACCCAAGTGGGCTAGGTGAGAGCTCTAGAGACAGGTTATGATACCATCAGGAAAGAGCTTGAAAGGAACATAACTGAGTGAGTTCAAACTATGGTAAATGTGGTGTTGTTGCTGCTGCTGTTGATACTATTCCCACAAGTGTTTGAGATGTCGTAGGTGTGTCTCACACATACAAGAAAGGGTTATATGTAGCCAGGTGTTCTGTAGTGGGATAAGAGGGGTTTTTTTCCAGCTTGATGTGGAAACATATCAACAACCTATTGGCAATTACTTTGCTTCCTGTTGAGAACATGTTATGTAACTATTCTGGTTTATTTCTTCATAAAATAGGGTGGGGAAGATGACAGCTGTAGAGGAGAGAATCATACAAAAACATTCAGCCATCCTGCCGTAGTTCAGCAAATCACCTCTGGCAGGTACAAGAATGTGTCCTTGAACTTGCATGGGGTAGCAGAAACTGTTTATCACATACCATACTTCGATAAAAGAGAGAAAAATCAATAAAGCAGAGAATGTACAGTGAACAGCTGATGCTGAATAGAATTCTTCAGAAACAAAGGGTATTTGAACAGAAGCAGTCCAGGTTTCTCAGATCTTCTCTAATAACCCATGTCCAATTTCAGTTACCAGGGCAGGGCCTGCAGGAGAGTTACTCCTGATTTATACTAAGATAAAGAAGAAAAGAAAACTCAGCTGTAAGATTGCAGAGGATAAAATGCCAGCCAGTAATTAGTTTAGGCAATGGAGAGTCAGCACATTTTGTTTGAAAAGGAAAAGGAAGGCTCCAATATTAGGTAACTTGCTACTGCACTGGGGCCACTGTAGCAGAAGGGGACTGCTCCAGTTTCCTATAGCACAGAAGTATTGCCCAGGTACAAATGAGAGCTGTCTGCAATGAGAAGGAGACAATTTTGCTATGTTCAATGCATTGGCACTTAACAGGCTGGTGCCTTCCTTCAGGGGCAAGACTGAGCAACAGGCAAAGAAAGCTCCAGTGCTTCAAAGAAACATGAAAAAGCCTTAGAAGCGATCTGGTGCAGCAGTGGGAATGTGTTGGGAGGAACTCACTGGTTCCCTGTTGGTGGAACATTTTGGCAGTCAGACAGCTCTGGAAAGCATGGCATCCATGCACAGGGAACACAGAGCAAGGGCAATCTTGTCCTGTTTCTGGTATTTCCAAATATATAGATGGGCATATCCAAAACACTTACTGACAACAGACTGATTCTCATACTTACACAACTCTGCCATGGGTATATCATGTTCCATCTTAAGACTATTTGGGTTCCTTGCCCTTACTGCTCTCTGTGAAAGATCTTGGCAATGTGTACTCTCCTTGAATACCTACAAATGCTTTCTTTAGTTTTCAGCCTAAACATACAGTTGATCAGATTATAAAGATTTGATCTCACAGACACGTTAACCTTTAACTTAGGTCTTTTTCCATGCTATTTACCACGGACTTGCCTACTGTTTGTCCGCAGTGAACAAACCATGGTGGTTTTATCTCTCCCTGAGACTATTTCTTTAATCATTCTCATAGCCAGCCTCCACTGGCTTCCAGCTTAAGTTGCTCTTTCTTAGTGGTGATGACTGGAACTGTGTAAATATTTCACATGAAATATTACCAGTGCCTTTTCTAAGAGTCCCAGTAGTTTCTTCTTTACTAAAAACCTCACATAACCTGTCTGAACCTTACGTTATCTGTTTCCACAGCTGTGTCTTACTGGCAGTCTGGCAAACTGACAGTCTATCAGAACACTCGGATCTTTTTCCTTCTCTGTTGCTTCCAGCTGATGAATCCCAAGAACATGACTTTGCAGTTCACATTATTAAATTTCTATCACTGCAGGCAAGAAGGTCATCTAATTCCAGTGTGGTGATCTGGTCCTTCTCAATATTGACAATATCTTACAGCTTTGTATCACACAAAAACTTTTTGAGGCTGAGCCTGATTGTTATTCCTAATTCCCATAAGTATGAGTTAAATGGTATTGCTCCAACCCCTGAGGAACATCATTGGGTAATTTGCTCCTTTTTTTATTATAACCTGTTGCTCCTTGTTCAATTGCTTTTGTATTAATCCCTATAATCTCCACTTTTGATAATGATTTCCAGTGGGGCACCGGATCAAATTACCTGTTTTAACTTCAGTAGAGTGAATTCACTGCCTTATTGAGTTCTAAAAAGACAATTATCATACTGAAAACATGCTAGCCCAGCCTGACATCCTTTACTTTGGTAAACCATGTATTCTTTCTCACATTCTCCTTGCATCCCTACAGTTAATTGTTCTTCCTTTAAAAAGTTGTTCTAAGACTTAGCATATACTGAATTTTAAAAACACTTCTTAGAATATATCTATACTTTCTAAAAATCGTTTTTAGAATATAGACATTACATTTGCTACACTGAATTCCTAGGCAAGCTTTCATTCAAATTCATTAAACACCGTCTGCTTTTACTTGTAATTTCATACACCAGTTATTTCAATATGCTGAGGAAGAGTTTGTACATGTCCCTCATTAAGAAATGCAGTTTGCTTCTCCTTAGACATTGTCATTTCTGTTATCCGACTGTTTACATATCATTCCTGTCTGTCATTAGCCCTATCAAAATCAAAGCAAAGGTCCTCTTTGCGTATTCTCAAGTAACACTTTTTCTTGTTAATTAATGGGTTATTAAAGAAAGTACTCTTATACTATCCTCGTGTCTTTTATGGACATCCCTCATAATTTATATCCAAGTCTGACAAGAGGAAGGAGACTGTAAAATATCCTCAGCACTGTCCTGAGCCAGTTTGTGTCATCGCTTGTCCCAAGCAGAAGCTGTTTCATCAATGTGATCACAGATTTCTATACACTCAGCCACTTCTTTCCTAAGAGGCTCCGTACTTGGTGCATTAGTGGGAATACTCTGTCTCCAGCTGAAGTGCAGGAGGCATCTCCATGCTCCAGCAGAGTTGTATGTAGACCATGGAGCTTCTGATTTCCGATGTTGCCTTTGGCATTGCTGTTCTGTCTATGCAAAGCAGTTCTCAAAAGAGAGGGGGCACGTTGTGACTGAGGCATGCAGAAGAGAAGCCGTATGCTGCCACTGGTCAGCTGGTAACTGAATACTGTTCACGGTCATAGATGGTCTGAAATAGATGGTTGATAATTCAGCTGCCTGTCTGAATACTCTGACTCTGTAGGTCCTCAGGCCTTGACAACCTGCTCAGGGTTATCAGAGAAAAGTGAATTTAGACTAGAGAAAAAGACTGGTTTTTATGCTTATTGATTTGGTCCCCTGTGGATATAATGTTTTTAGTATTTTTCTGGCATCCACAGCCAATGAGAATAGTCAGGGCACTTCCTACAGAGAGATCTCTTTTTGAGCTGATGACTCATCTCCATGTCTTATTTGTTCTTTATTTCTTCAGAAGAATTATTTTAGCCACATCATGAAAGCATTCGTTGAGATTATGAATTTCAGCAGGGCCAGGGGCCAGTGGAACGATGCTCTCCCACATACCTGATCCCCTGAATCCACTAGAGATTTGCTTCTCTGCAGCGAGTGCAACATCAAACAACTACTAAAGGACTTGTTGAGAAACGACATTGCTGAAGGTCTTTTCACCCCAGTCACTGGTGGCTGCACACACCCAGCTGCTGTTGCTGGGAGTGCCTCCAGACAGAGCTGGATGTTGCAAAGCATTTTTCAAATGTTTGCACAGTGAAGAATTGCCATCATAAGGTTAGGAGCAGCTGTTCTCAGAAAGTAAATATTGTGCATTTCTGTGTAGATTAATAGCCTAGGGCAGCACGCACTGTAGCTGGAGCCTGAAGGGAGACCACGGCAGTGAGTCCAAAGATATTCTTGTTTCCCAAATCAGTTTGAAACTTGTGCTGTGCAGTTCAAGAAATGTTTTTTCTTTCATCTGTTACTGGCTTCAATGCGTCACAATTTTTCAGAGATGTAAAATTAAATTAGAAAGGGGGAAAGCAGCAAAATGTTCAGTGAGTTGGAGAAAGAGTAGTAATTTTGCATCTGAATAATCTAAAAACCACTCCATCAAATTAAAAGTAGCTCAGCTCTTCAGAGATAAGTGTCACCAAAGTGGCCCAGTAAGTTCATGGTGCTTACAGTTTAGCAGTTCTAGGCAGGACATCAGCATTTCTCCATGTAGCAGGAACAGCCATTTTTACCTGCAGTGTTAGCGATTCAGATAGAGTAACTCTCTTGCCTGTTATCGGTTGGTATCTTTTGACTGTTTCACTACTGTTCTTTCCATGACAGTATGTTACCTGCAGAAAGGAATGGCACTTACCTGGTGTATTGCATCTGCAGAAGGTTTGAGTAGGTCTTAATTAGCAGTTCTCAGTGCACATTAGGAAGTGGTTTCTCAATAGAAAGGATAGAAAGGTCTGGTTTACATGGCTTTCCCACTAGCTGAATAGCAGGAATCTCTCTGCAGTTTCTTGTCTTCTTGACAAGGCAGTAACTGGTCTGCATGAGACTCTAGAAACATCTAGAATGAAAGGAACAGGAAACACGGGCGCAAGGACACAGAATAAGCTGAAGAGAGCTGAACATGGAGCTAACTTGATAGTACTAATGTTTGTTACATTGCACAGTGTTATCCTGAGCTTGCTTCCGGCTGGGACAGCCAAACGGCAGTTTATACTTCCAGTGAGTGAGATCAGAGGTGATGTAGATGTGAAGTGGTTACCATGGGAAGTGATGGAACAGGGCAAAGTCAGCATTCTTCTTTATCCTCAGCAGCAGCTTGATTGCTAGCAGATTTGCAGTGCCACTGAAGTCCTTGTTTTGCCTTTTGCCTAACTTCGTTAGGAACCAAAACAGCTTTCTCTTTGAGTCAGCAGATCCACATGCAAGAGTTTGGAGCAGAGGTGGGAACGCTGTCTGCTGCCAGGTCTTTGTGTATGTCTCTGCTGATGGGTGGCTTAGACAGGAGGATTATTTCACGTGGGGCAAGAATTCCAGGTGGGAAATGACAGTTGAAATAAACACTTGACCTTGTGCCTACAGTTTTAGGATGGAGTATGGTCAGGGTGGTGAGCAGATCCAGCTTGTGCGATCCACGTGTAATTGCATGCTGTTTGTACAGTGCTGCTGTGGTTGAAAGCTCCATTGTGTAGACAGGATTTTGTCTGTGACTTCATCTCTTATGCACTATATTACTCCAGATACTACCATAATTAAATGATTAAGAAACTCAGGCCATTTCTGAACATCAGTTTTCAGCTCCAGCTCAGGTGGGATTTTGACCATGCAGCAATATGTGTGATAACTTAACAGAGATGGCAAAACAAACCCAAAACATTGATTATTCTGTGGGCACAACTACATGCTATATTCTTCTTAGAGATACCAGTGTGAGAGTATGATAGCATTAACGGTACTATTGTTAACACTGTATTTTAATAGTACATGTTAATAGAAAAATGCTGTTTGTATTTTAATAGTACTATTTATAGTTTTAATTTTAATAGTACATTTTAATGCCCCAGATCCAATTAGGAAGGACTGAATAGTTTGGAAAAACAAGTAGCTTTGGTGCTGTCACAGTCAAGGCAGTAACCAGTTCAGTTATTTATAGTCTACAGAATCTATCCAGGTCTTTCTAAAGTATTATAGTCACATTATGTTTCCTAAAAAAATAAAAGCTGTAATAAGAACTTCCATTCTGATTTAACTTCTTTCAGGCAGTATTACCAGATCAGCTTTATGATTCTGTAAGATACACGTGGGTCAACACTGAGACCTAGGTTGTTGAAGTTCTGACTGCATAATCAGTGCAAAATACAATTGACTTGTGGGATAGAGAAGCCTTCTTAAATATCTCACATCTTGTTCTATAATCTGAAGATACATACTGTGAGTTTCTAGAGGATGTTGGCTTGAGGGTTGAGCCAAAGGGATGATCCTAGCCTGTTATTTTGTTTCACCACATTAGCAGTTAGGAAAATTGTTTTATAAGTGACCACATGTTTGTTTGCTCAAAACTGCATTGCAATGTGAGTTACATGCCACTGAAAACACGGCATGATCTTTCCTGTTTACTGAACCAAAGCTGCACAGTTTCCCCAAAGTCTGTGGCATTTATTTTAAGCTTCCATTTTGTCCTAGATCCAGTCCTAATTTCTGAAAGCTACATAAAGTTCTGACTTGCAGCATTTTTCTTCTTCAGGTCATGAATGTATATATCTGTCAAATCAAGAATTCCTGCCATTCTTAGCACATGAATGGTATAATAATTTCAGGAAGAGTAATTTTTTCTGCATAAAGATATGCACAGGATATTGGGGGAGGGGGGAGAGAGAAGTGTGGTCTGTGTGTATTTGTTATTAACTGATTTAACTTGACTTACCTGGTTTTATAAATACTATTGTCAGGGAAATTAATTGCATCAGAGTCAGCAGAGAGAAAAATCAAGGTAGAATTTTACTCACAACAAATCAAGCTTTAACACTGCAAAGTTGTCATTATGTATATGAAATCATGTTGCTGGGAATAAGTAGGGGGCTTCTTACTGCACTCATGATCATCTTTGTGACAAGAACTCACTGTTGGGAAATAAGATACAAAATTTTCCTTAGGTTCTCCTCTCATTCCATTCTGTGTTTTATCTCATTCTTGCTGTGCTTCCTCTTAACTTCTCAGTTAGGAACTCATCTTTCATCATCTACAAAACTGTAATGCATGATTAAGCAAGTCTGAAAGGAGTCACATCTTTTTTTCCTGACTTTGGCAATGGGGTTTCCTCAACTCATCTGAGTTGAGACCTCTGCATAAATGGACTCATATTGCACCTCTACGCATAGCCACAGTACAAGGCAGCTCCCTAATTTCTGCTACTTGAAGTTCCGGTTTGAAAGACTGTTTTCTTCCTAGGATGTCCCTTTTTAGGAGAGCAAGCCCTAAGTGGGTGTATCTATTCCTTTCTAGTAATGTCTACAACAGCTTATCAGCCCTCTTACGGGCTGCCCCTTTGTTCAGTGAATGGCCGGAGCTGCTACAGAAGGCTGTGGCCGAATCAAAGTGGATTACTGCCAGCAGCTTAAAGGCTTACAGAAGGTGTAGCACTAATGAGGACAACGTTTCCTTGGGATTTTGTATCACATATTCACAGGGGTTGGAAGGGACCTCTGGAGATCATCAAATCCAACCATCTGCCAGAGCATGTCCTCCTAGAGCAGATCACACAGGAACAAGTCCAGGCAGGGTTAGGAAGTCTCCAGATTGGCTCTTATGTGCCTTTATCATGTGGAAGTCTATCTGTGGAATTTTACTTTTCAGCCCTTCTTCAGTAATATTTTTTAAGATTGGGAAGGACCCTGAGTTCCTTTGCCAAGCAGTAACATGAAGCAGAAAGAAAAGCATTATCAATAATACTGCAGCAGGCAGAGAGTACACGTGTGGGTTCTACTTCAAATCCTTTTGGCTGTCTCATTTATGCCAAGATTGCTAGACAGTGATCATGCAGAAAAACATCAGACCTAGTGCAAGTCTCTTTCTTTTCTAGAATGATGTAAATAAACATGACTATAAATAATAGCTGTTTTCAGTATTTCCTGGGCCAGTTAATGAATTGAACTCAAAATTACATACACAAAATGCATGACCAATTGTATTTTTAAACGTGCAATTACCACAAGTACCTATGCTAATTGCTTTTTATGCAGTAGCAGTGAAATAAACATCCAATTTTTGTTGTCAGTACATTTTCAGTGCACAACCACTAATTTATTGTCCTCTGTTCTTTAGCTGTCTTTAAATGCAAGATTCTTTCAACATTGGGTCAGCAAATCCGTAAGTTATTATGTAGCTCCTCTGTTCCAAATAGTGACCTTTGGACCTATTTCTTAATTAGTTTTCAGCCTTTTCAGCAGTGGGCTGAGCACTGTGTTTTCACTGGACAGCACTACACATACTTCCTTGGATACTCTGAAATGTCTAGCAGTACAAAATTCTCCTTAAAGGAAGCAGTACCCAGAGCCATTTGGAGATAATTTCTCGCTGGTGGACAAAGCTGTGTTTGAGACAAGGACAGGAGTGACAGAGCAGAAAAGCAGTTACAGCACATACAAATACAGTGGTATCCACTGGTGAGCTCTTTGGACACTAAAGTAATCCCCAGCAGAGCTCCTATGTGTTTCTCAGAGTTGGCTGTAAGAAGGTTTGTGCACATGAGTGGAGTTACCCATGTAAGTGCCACAGCACCAGAGCCCACAGAGAAGGTTAGCTTGGGTTCAAGCTTTAACTGCTGCTGTTCAGATCTCTTTAGGGGTCATTGGCAGGTGATGGTGGGGCACAGATAGGATCTCCTATGCTTCAGTGGTAATCTTGACATTCTAGAGACTGTTCTCTACTTTCTCTTCTGTTGGCACCTCCTCTGTAGGATGAAGCTCACAGTGGATGAGATGAGGACTGCTCATCATGAGCATTTCCTCTCCAGTGGGTCTGCCCAGGCAGGGAATCTAGAGCAGCATGGAGAATGCTAATAGATTGTTGCCAGGTTTGTGCTGGGCAGCTGGAGCAAAGCGCATTGCAGCAAGGACACGTGTACAAGCCCATTCCCAGTGGTGGGGCCAGCTAATTGTTCGGCATTGCCAGTGAAGAGGAAAGCTTTTGTAACTATCCTGATCTCCAACAACTGTAATTAGTACTAGGCAGAGGAAAAATCAGACGTGATGCTTCTGCTTCTGCTCAAAGAGCAGAGGAAGACTTTCATGTAAGACAGGAGTATTTAATATGTAGAAATGTAATCTGCCTTGTGTTGATTTACTTGATAAAAACAGTGGGTTTTGTTACCTACATGATTCAGCACTTTTTTGAGACCAGTCTGATGAAAATAAACGTGTCTAGAGGTTTGCCTGGGATGAACAATATTTGGGTCAAATTAAAAACTGGACCATAGTGTGTTGTATGTTGAAGCTGTAAAATTTAACGGAAGCGTAAAAGGGATGATGCTGCTCTTGCCATCTCAGCAGTAAACAGAGCAGGTGCAAACCATGTTTAATCCATGACCCCTGGGAAACAGAAATGGTAATTTCTGTTGTCTTCCTGCACCAGATGCCGGGCGCTCTGAATTTCTAATTGTGAGTGCTAGCGAGAAAGACTTATACGGCACAACTGAGCACCTGGGTCGCATCAAAATGACAATAGCTCCGTTAGCTGCTGCTCGCTGTAATATTCCACTGTAGGCAACACCTGTGGTATGACTTTATAAATAGATAACCTGAGCCACTTTCACACAAGGTTAATTCAGAAGTTGTCAGCTTGTTAGGCAGCTTTCCAGCCACGTGCGGATGGCACATGTTTGTAGCTCAAGAGGAAATCTTTGGTTTGTGTTTATATGGTACATTATGGCACAAAGTTGGGATTTTTTTTTTTCCACTTATCTTTAAAATTCCTGGTTTGCTTCTGCATGGAAAAGCAGTTTCAAGCAAGCATGATTATAACATTTTCTAATGTCTTGGCATAGGATGTCACCTGCCATGTTTTAAAAGTGTTTGGATGGTTAAAATTCCTTCTCACTGGCTAGTAATTCCTTGCAGAGGAACTAAGATTTTAACATAGGTGCTGCTAACAATTTATAGTGATGGTCACTGTAACCCACAGAGTTTATAGCACTGAGGCAGCACATCCTTTTTGTACTGGGTACAGATCATAGTCAGCAATTTTTCATCAATCTTGTGTTGTCTGACATACCATAAACATCCTACTAAGACATATTTATTGAAAGTGAACGAAAATAACAGTTCTCCTTAGAGATAAATGCGTTTTTGATTTGGACAATTTTTTCCATTCCTGGATTGGAAATGAAAACTATAACCACCAACCATTATTGTATGAATTAGACCTTTTCAGTTTGGTCAGGGCTTTGCAAAGTGGGAAAGAAGAAAAGGATGTATGAAAAATGTAATCTGTGTTTGGGTAGGTTATACAAGATGGGAGCATTTGCTGTATTTTCCTAGAGTTCATCAGTAAAAATATGAGACACATTTCTGTGTATAGTGGCATACAAGGCATACTGGCCCTGCTCCCTTGTAGGATATGGCCAAAGTAGCACAGTGCAGAATTAAAGGACATAGAATACCTCTACAATGCTGTAATGAGGGAAGGTGAAAGAATATCCCACACAGTGAGTTGAGCTCATTAAGTTGTTAGTATTGGAGTTGCATTATGACCCTTGCTTAAACTTACACTTTTATTTTAGCTGTCTGTATATTATAATCTTACTAGCAAAGCAGTTTCACCTGTAAGACTCCAAACTTGGAAGTGATTTTGTAAATTTATTTCTGTTTGATTAGCTTTATTAAAAAGTTGAGGAAGGGATTGTTAAAGATACAAGTTCTTACATCCTTGGATGACCTTTAGACTCTCAGACTGCAAGGATAAGGAAAATAAGTAGGTCTGTTTCTTTTTTGTAAGTAACCTGTTAATAAGTAAACTTTTAAAAATAACATGCCATCCTCACTAAGAACATACCATCCTTACTAGTGCTGAGGGTTTTGTTTGTTTCTAGTGTGTTGTTTCTTGTCTGCAGCACAGACTTTGCTCATTGGTTTTCATTGCTTTCTCTGGAACAGATTTTCACTGAGTCATTTTGTATATCTTTCTGTTCTGGTTACCAAATAGTACAGAAATTTATGTCCAGTTACTACCTTCAGTAAATGGTTCTTGTCCTGAATTTGGTCTTTTCAACCAAAACTATTCAAAATAAATGAAGGTATCAAAAATTACATTTTCCTGTGTGCTGGCTATATTGGGTTTGTGCTCCTTGCTCAGCTGGCAAGATTCTTCCTGATCCTGCTTAATTTGACTTGATTCACCTCTGCCTAACTGGTCATGGTGAAATTTCAGTGTCTGGGAGGCAACATTCATTAATACAAATAAGAATGAGTTAGATTGCAAAACATCAGCATTTCAGTACAAGGCAGATCCTTCCTTCCCTTACAGTGTTTCAATGAACTGTGCTTTACTCAAAATCTGGGATGCTCATGTTTTTCTTCTAAAGGTGCGCTTCATCTGGAAGCATCAGGAACACCAGTTGGCTGCATGTTAGCATCTTCCTTACTGTGTTTTATTTATCCATTTTTGGATCCAGATTCTAGATCCAAGTGCTTTTTTTAAAAATTCCTTTTGTCACTATTGCAAATCATTTCCCAGTTGGGATGGCCCATAGCCTGGTATTTTTGCTTATGCTTTGACTAAGTGTGGAAGCAAATTACAGATTGTTGAAGGGGAATGCAAGTGGCCTAAGATGATTTCTGTTTTAATTTTGGAGCAGTTACTTAGGATCGAGTTATTAAGGATGTTACCATGAGAGGTGACTACCTACACATGTAATAAATGGTCCTTCTCTCTTTCAAGAGATGGCACATTCAAATGGTGAGGTATAATATTTATCAAAATGTAGTCTTAGAATTGCTTTTTAGAGAGACATGCAAATTACATTTCGTCTTCTGTTCAAATGTTTACCTTCCTCTATGAAAAGTATTGGTAATGAACAGACTCCTGCTGATCTAGGGCTCCAGAAACAGTGCTTTTGTGGCAAGGCTGTGTGAACAGCAAGATATGCACTGAAACACAGCTAGCAGCACGACCATTCCCTGCAGCCTGTAGAGTGTTTTAAAAGAGGTGCTGGTTCTATAAGTGGCCGGTAGAGTTTTAGTAAACTCTTGCACTTGGGCTGAAATGCTGCTGGACTATTCCTCTGCAAGAGTACTGTTCCTGTCATAT
This sequence comes from Phoeniculus purpureus, assembly GCA_028565055.1. Classification (NCBI taxonomy): domain Eukaryota; kingdom Metazoa; phylum Chordata; class Aves; order Bucerotiformes; family Phoeniculidae; genus Phoeniculus; species Phoeniculus purpureus. The sequence goes on from JAOXOE010068508.1 coordinate 25,627, forward strand.
TGCACATACAGTGTAAAAACACAGGAAACCTAAAGCAGTAACACTTGCTTATTTGAGTAGTCTCAGGTAGAACAAGTCTTTGAGAGTTGTTGAGCAGCTTTCACAACTATTGCTTTAATGAAAGTGTTGCATGAGGAAAGGTGGAATTGAAACCTCGTTTCACCTGTTGCGTCTTACTTGGTCTGTTGTGACAATATTCTTTCTGGTTTGCTTTTTTTCCCCCTTGATACACCTGTAGTGTTCATTTAGACCAGTACTGCACCAGACATCCATTTCGTTTATTGGTTTCTCACTATATTCAGTACTGTGTTGCTGTATCTGGAACAAAAAATAATAGAGTACACAGTTCAGTGTTTGCTCTAAATAAATAGGAGATGGTGTAAGGAATTTCTAATGTAGCTATGAAAGTTTACAACAGCTTCTTTACACAGAAGTAATCATTTGACATTTCCTTTTGTACTAATGGACATTACTTTGTTAAATCTCATCTACCTGTGGACAGAACAGACACAAATAATTTTGCTCTTAAAATTATAGTGAAAGGCTTTATAGGAAGCTTTAAGATACAGATCTGTCACCACAGATGTGTCTTTTAGTCCAGCATTAGACAGTTATTGGTGGCTTAAAAAACATTTTCAAAACTGGCATGAATTGGCCTTTTGGCTGGCAACATCATCAGCAAATAATATGTAGGGAAAGAAATCTGTCCACTCATTATTGTAATACTGTTGAGAAGAAATTTTCACTGATATTGGCATTTTCTGCTTTTTTGAGGGAGTACCTAAATGCCCTTTCACAAAAATTCATTCTTTTGATTAACTTCATTGATTCCACTGAATGGCTTATTGGACTAAAGGTAAATGATTTAATAAAGTAAAAAAAAGTACATTTAAATGAATTTGTAATACAATTATTATCCATCTTCATATCTTAATGTTAAAACTTCTTCAAAATACACCTGTGTGAAGCCAAAGGAAGTAGTAGCCTTTCAGATCAGGCTCATCAAAATACAGTAGGTGTTCCTGAGTCAGCAGAAATGAAAGTTGCACTAAATTTTCCAGGACATGAGTGGCCCATGAAAGAATAAAATTATTCAATGTATTTAGAAGGAATGGATTAAAAAGAGCTGCTGGATCTTTATTTAACTAACTTTAAAATTAATACAAACCGAATTTTCTACCAGTGATTCAAAATATGCTCTGCCACATTTTCAGGGGGTCATTTCATCATGTTCAAGCTTAAGCATTTGTGGGAAGACATCAGAGTTGTCTTCTCAGCCCATTATAGAGTGACAGATATTAAGGAAAACATTTGATTCAAATAAGAAAATTTTCTTTACTGTTTTAGACCCAGTTTTCTTTAGCAAGTTCTCCTTTAGAGCTATGTAAAATAATTTGGGATTCTGTAGCACTTGAGCTGAGAGAGATGCCCCCAGTGATATAAAACTCATGACTGAAAGTGGAGGTTAGAATCAGTGATATTTATTTTGTCTCTCTCAGGTAGAGAAGCAAATCACTTTGTTAAATATAAAAAGACAAAACCAACAGGGAAAGAAAAGGTTCTATGTGAAAGGATGAGAGATTTCTTTGCTGGAGGGAGAGAGAGCAGGGGCTGTGCTTCAACATTCATATATACCGAAACTAATCTTGAGGCATAAAACAGTGATGTGGAGTAAAGACCTTGGTTCTGCCATCAGCTCTTTTCTGATGCTCAGTGATCCTCTGGTTCATAGTAAGCAAAATGTGAATCTTTTGGGACTCTGTTCACAGCTACAGTAAAGACCTTTAACACCCTTCTGGCAACTTGCTCAGCCTGCTAGACAATATTCCTTCCACATCAGTAACATTATCAAAAATACTGGAGAACACCAACTGAAAGTAAAACCAACATCCTTTAGTTGATCCAATTATCTGTCTCTAAAAAAAGGATTTTAACACCTCCCACACAGAACAGCAGCTTCAGTAATTTGGCAATGATAACAGCGCATAATCAAGAGACAGGAGGCTATGATATGTGGTAATAAGTCCCATTTTGTGTACAGGAATAGCTCAATTTAAGTAAATATATTTTCTTTTAAAGTACCTTTTGGATTACTTGCTAATAGGTTGCTCATCCCATTGGTCTCATCTAGTTACTACAAGTGTTTAACTGGCAGAAATTGTAAATGGGTGAATCATAACATTCCCGATGATGGCAGATAGCAGATGAGGCTTTTCGTAGATGGGTTCTTGTGATGTTTGTGGTGTTTCTGTAGATAGGGAGCAACCGTGACTAAGTAGAACAAAGGCTTGGAATGTTTGGTTATTTAGCTTCTACCAGTGACTAATTCACAGCGAACCTTAAGTGTACCATCGTTACAGAATAGTGGTCTGACAAGTCCTTTTAATGACATGCTGCTGTAACTTCCCAGTTGATGTTACACCACCATGTTTTATCAGCAAATGACATCAAAGGCCTAACATTCAGTCATGATAGGGTGGGTTGGGAAATTAAGCAGTCTGTTGTGTTTAAAACGCAGTGAATTGTTTTCACTATTGAAATGAGTACAGCCTTGCTGATAGGCTACAAAAGAAGTTATAAACTTTATGCCTGTAGCAAGCTTCAGCCCTGATGTCTACACTCAGTGCAGGGAAATTTGACAAAGTGAAAAATAAAGGACTAGCGTCGAAATTTCCACTGGAAATGCTTGTCACCAGCATCACCTGTTCTGATATAGGGGTAGAACTAGATCTCCAGAGGTCCCTTCCAACCCCTTCTGTGATCAGCACAAAGACCTTGACATGGAGGTGATGGCTGTCTGTACATTAAAAAAAGTATTACATATTGCATTTTACACATTGCTGATTTTAACATCCATGATTTTAAAGAGAAAGGACCACATTTTGTCTGCCCAGCCCATAAAATCTGCAGTCAGCCAGACAAGGAATATTTTGGGACTGTTTGTTGGTTTCTATTACTTTTTAAAAAAAAAAAAAATCACAGTAAGCATAAGATCATATTTTACTGAAACAACAATAGAAATTGACTTCCATGTAATTATTCAAGTTGAAAATTTCCTTGGAAGAAAAAGTAATTGGAACATTAACAAAAAAATGGGTGATTTGGTAGTACAGTTAGTGTCTTGAAGTCAGAGAGAGGGTATCTGGGGGTAGACGCAGACTTGGTAGTAGGAGAATAGTTTGATTTTAAGCAGATTCCTGTGGCAGGAGAAAAATTACTCTTGGAAAGCATTCTTAGTGATTGAGAGGGGTTTGGGTGTGTGCTGTGTCTTCCTGGACATCACGTTCCAAGTACGAGTTTGAGCACAAGACTTCCCTTTCATGAAGTCCCAGGGGTCCCTCATTGTATATTTCTTTGGACAAACTGTGCTCACAAAGTCTTTCTGTGACGTGGACATCATTAGCCTCTGTGCTAAATTATTTGCCAAATGGAAGTCTAGTTTGTTCCATTTGGTATTTCCCTATTTCCTCACTGTATGGAGCCCCTGGTGCCTTAGGATTAGCACTGCTGTTTATGCTGCTTGCGGCTGTCACCTCATATTCACTAACTTCAGATTGAATTACAAACCTCAGCCAGAATACTCATCATCTCTGAATCCTGCTTCTATCAATGTAACAGAGGCATTGCCCGCCTAGGAACCGCTGGGGCTACAGAGGTGGGTTATGGCCATCTGTGTGTCTGATTGACACTCGTCCTGCGCCTCTTGTCGGCCTCCGCTCTCGGCTGCCCGGCTCAGGCCGGGCACCGCCCGCTCCCGGTGACTGGAGACCCGGGCTGGTGCTGCGCTAGGGAGAGTCGCCTTGAGGCGGCGCTACTCCCGCGTGCCCTGCGCACCGATTAAGCCAAACCCCGCCCCCTGCTCCCGCCCCGCCAGCCGGTTGACGGAGCGCGCCTTCAATCCGCGGAAAGCCCCGCCCTCTCCCTCGCCTTCGCCATCTAAAGTGCAGCTTGATTGGCAGACGCGTTCCACTGTTCTCGCGCCGCAGCCTTCGCTCGCCCTACCTCGCCCTCTGAGGTGCGATTGGCTGATCTCGCTGTCAATCACAGATTAGCCCCCGTCCCCACCAGTGATCCCGCCTCCTGAGCATGAGGCGCGGCTTGATTGGCGCGTTGGGCTATCAATCAGCAACGTGCCCCACCCACTCCTAGTCAGGTAGCCCGGAAGATGGCGGCGGCGGTGGTGGCCGTAGCGGTTGTTGGGGTCTTGTGAGGGGCGCGGAGTGATAGGGCCGATGCCGCGCAGGCGGGGGGCAGCGGCTGCCGCGGGGGCTCGCCGGAGCCGCTGAGGACCTCAATCCCCCTCTTTCGGCGCCGGGCCCGGGAGCAGAGGGGATGCGGCAGTGCGGTGGGCTCAGCGCAGGGGCCAGGCGGCGGGACGGGCCGCGGCCCCTCGGAGCGCGACGCCCGCTCGGGCTTGTGCTGGTGCTGTCGCTTCTTCTGGGGAGCGGCGGGGCCTCGCCGCTTCCGCGAGCAGGTGCAGGTGAGGCGCGGGGGGGGTACTTCAGGGGG